>VZRH01000841.1:992912-1016222 GCA_013397555.1 Urocynchramus pylzowi
CCCTTTTTGGCCCCCTCTCCCCCACATCCCCTTTAAAAAAAAAAAAAAAAAAAAAAGAAAAAAGGGAGAAAGTATGTGAAATTGCAGACTGCATTTTGACAAAGCAGTCTGCAAGTGATAAAGTACTTTATTCACTCCACAGCTATCTTACTTCTATCTTGTGCATATACTTTAGAGAAGAGCTATGGCACTATTAGATGTCCCTTACCCAAGTTCAAAGGAGCTCAAAATAACATTCCTTTGTGTTGGGGGAAGAAATACCTGTATCAGCAAGGATGCCAGTGGGTAGTGCTCCTCTCTGTTGTAAGTAACCTCACTCTTGGTGAGATGGAGGTGGCAAGCTCTGGGAGGTGAAGGTAAGTATGTTCTTAAGGGTCCCTTGGTGCTGTGGAAGCCATTCTTTATTCCATCCTCCTGTACCCATAGCACTGAGCTCACAACACCTGCAGTGGCTCCCATCCTTTGAACTGAGAATGTGAGAGAAGAGCAAGAAGGAAACAGCAGAGAAGGAGGAAACGGCAGAATTTGTTTGGCCTGAAGTCTAAGCACCTAACTGAAAACCTGCCCTTTCATTGGTTTCCCTGAGTTGATAATTTCACCTTCTCACTAATAAGCTAAAAGAGATATGCAGAACACTTGATCACACATGAGATTTTGAACATGCTTTCTTTATTTTGTTGTAGTGATATCAAATGTCCTGCCTTAGCCTCTAAGGCAGACAGCTAAGGTCTGCCAGACTAATTTAAAAGTTACAATAACCCGTCTCTCTGTAATTAATTGGTGTAATTAATTACACCAATCTTTAGAGTTGAGATGAATTTAAAACTAATTTTTTGGATACATGTTGCGGCAATGATTGCAAAAGTGTATCCACTTCGGAATCAGGCTTTTGTTGAGGAAGTAATGATGTGATTTTATTTTTAGACTGGACTTCCTTTGGAGGCATTTTAGAAGCAGGAAATCTGAGAAGCATCCCATAAAGCTTCAAAAATAATAAAAAAAAAGTACTGCAAATTTAATTTTATCTGGGAAGAAATGGAGGAGATTTGTTTAAGTTCTATGGAATTCCAATGCCCATGGTAATAACTTTATTGAAAGATAGTGTTCCTTGTGATTGGTCATGTCTCCTGGCAGAATGATGGCCACTCTCCTATTTAGCAGAAGTAGAAATAGAAGATATTTCTTTGGTGTGGGTTTTTTTTTTTAATTATTATTATTTTCTTTTTTGTGTGTGGTTATTTCCAATTTTAGTCCTTATAAGAGTAGTGGGATCTGGAGTTAGTCACTTTTCCAAATATATCTATTAAAAATAAAAGTGGTGAAAATTACTGTTTGGAAGATGTACTGCAGAATGTTATTTCTTTTTATTATTGCATATGCTTACTCCAGATTTCCTGCAGGAAGTGTCTCCAGCAAGGTCTCTGAGCCAGCAGAGAGCCAGATGTTCCAAACTTAAGCCTTGGAGCTCCTGCTTCATGCAGATATTTTTTTCTTTCTTATTTTCACTGATTTCCCACATGTTCTTTAGAACTCTCCACCTGCCAAATGCTCCTCTGATCTTTCTGGGAAGAGGTGGGCTGGTGGGAACATAGTTATGTACAGTCATGCACAGTACTAGTGTTTTTCATCTGGGTTTGGGAAGGACCTGCCTTATTCATGGCTGTTTTTCAGGATGAGAAGATTTGATTGTTTGACCACAGGAGAAGTGACACAAGGTGACAAATTAATTCTCAGCTCCATCAGTAGACTTCACTTTTTCCGAGACACTAATACAGTTAGTCCTGCATTTTCAGACCTTCTTGGATATGGCAACTGAGTTGCATCTGATGCAATGGATCTCTGTACTCGAGTGCAATCCCAGCTGGGGAGGGTGGGGCCAAGCATTTTTAGCAGGAGCACTCATTGACTCACCTTGCCCTACGCTGGATGTTAGAGCTACTAAGATGGAAACTTAGTTTTACGAGTAACGATGTTGTCTAAGGTCAACTTTTTTCCTCGCAGCTCCAGTACCATGCAGTGCTCTTAGGTAGCCCAACAAGCGTGCATGACTGAAGGAAGGAGCCTATTTGGTCTGGGCAGGAGGTCTTGGAGTTAAATGAAACTTCCACCAGCTGCTCTCTGGGAGTTTGGAAGAGCTGGTAAACCTGAGTGGACAGCTTGGTTTTAGTCAACAGGCAAGACCAGGCATGCTGTGTTTGCCAGCTCTGAACCAGACTAAGCTAGCAAACTTATTTTTAGTCCTCATAATGTCAGCAGTGCCTGTGTTTGAGTTTCCCTATAATTATAATTTTATTTTTTCATTTCAAGATGAAAAGGCTTTTGCTCTAATGTGCTGCTTATTGCCATAGACTTTCAGGGTATGATTCTGTCTTTCACATGATAATATAAATTGGAAGCAAATTATACTGGTAAAATGATAGTAGTGTAGAAGATGAGAGGAAAATTGTGCCTTCAAGCACCAATTAGTTAAGTAAATGCAGAGTTCATTAAAGGCCTACTGTAGCTCGTCTAAACCTCTGAAGAATGTCTACATGTGACACTTGAAATTTTACTGGCAGAACTTTATTGGACTCTTACTACTCTTTAAGCTAACTATCCCTTACATAGACTTCTCTGAGACAAGGCTGATCAGAGCAGCTGACTACATTTGAAACTATCCAAGACTGTTTCAGCCTTTCCACAGCTTTGTGGCACTGAATGCTCTTTGCAAACTGCTGAGCTGAAGGTCATCCTATTTGGTAACCCTCTGTGAGGAGCTACTCAGGGCTCATGGGGGGGATGCACACTGCTGGGGCTTTCTCACTTCTCTGCCCACCAGTGACATGACTACCAATGCTATTTGCCCATAGTGGGATAGGGCCTTATTTAAAACTAGGGCTAAACTGGGTCTGCTTTGGAATAACTTGGGAAAATAATGTTAATAGTGTGAATTTCAAATTCCTGCTATTTGAAAGTATTAGGCTGGTGCTGGACCTGAGGTAAATGAGACCAAGAGGGGGTTAAATGGATTTGCACCCTCTTATACAAGATCTAAAATCTGTCCTAGTAATGAACATGGAGAGGAAATACTGAACCTGCCTCGTAAGCCTCATGCTCTTGGTGAGGTGCATTGCCACTTGTCTCACCAGTAGTTCCCCACCTTGTATCAGGGCTGGATTTGATTTGATGGTTTCAGGTTTCTAAGAGGAATGTTACAAACACTAGAGAGCTTAAAAGCTATTGTGAAAAACAAAGTTAACATTCTACTGTAATGTGAAGTAGTTCTCTTGAGTGACCAGAGTGAAGACATAGTGCATTAACTGACAGTGTCTAATAACATAAAAATGCAAGTAATTTCACATAACTCTGATTACTTTATTTATGTATTTATTTATGGCAAAATTTCTGCCAGCTAGAAAAGATAGTGGGAGTCTTCTGGAAACAAGACAGAAGTCTCTTGAATTGCTTGGTGCTAAAATTAATGTTGACTATGAATAGTCCAAATTCCTGCTGGTGTTTACATAAGACCTTTCTAAAGGGCATTTTGAGCCCTTAGAAACAGTATACAGACAATAAAACTCTAGTTAAATAGCAGAGAGGTGAATATACAAAAAACTATATCAAACCTCATAAAAATCAGCTATGGTTTGCCTGCAGTGTAGAATCTCATTTTTACTTTAGGAAGAAAGGAGGTGGTTTGGGGTTTCCCTCCTTGGACAGAAATGTGTCAAGAACCAGCAGAGAGCAGTGCTTGGGGAGCAGGGAGGCCATTGTCAATTCAGGGATATGGTTGTGGGCTGTGCTAGTGGGGAGCTAGAGGTCTGTGTCAGTGGGTTCAGCTTTGAAAACTTCTGTCTTTATTACAAGTGGGGGAAGAGAATGGCCACAGCAATAGGCTCAGTGGGAAAGCTGTAACAGGAGAAGGTATTTAGGGGCTGCAGGAGTGGCAAAGCCCCTCCAGAGACTATCTCAGAGTATAAGGAGGAGAGAAGGACTCCTGGAGAAGGTAGAGGTGCAGTGTGGAAGCCCCAGTGAAGAACTAGTACAGGCTGGTCAAGTCAGGAGGAGTCACTAGCTGTGACACATGGCAGGCCACCCTGCCTGGAGCTATGGGAACTGTGCGGGGCATGCCTAAGGTGGATCTTATCCAGCCAGGAGAGTGAGGTCACTTGGTCTACAGGGAACACTTCAGTAGGAGAACCCCCATAAAACAATCTGGTGTTCTATGATTGATCCCTAACAGCCTGTAGCATGTTAACTTCTGACTGGTAATCAAGGCTTAGGCTCTGAAAAAACCTGGCTCTGTGGACTGGCCATGGACAGAACACATGCCCATTATCTGGACTCCAGGCAAGCTGTTGCCTTCCTCCTTTCAGATGAATGCAAAGTTCCTTCAAGGAGCCCTTCAAGAAATGCAGGTTGTATGGGTGTGTGGGCAGGGCTTGGTCTTTTATTTTTGCCAGGTGAGTTATAAGGAAAATACTGCTTAGCTGGAAAATGATTCACATTGAGCAGCAGGAGAAGCAAATGAAATGAAGCCATATATAACATGCTGTCTAAGGGTACTTTTGAAATACATGATGTAGTAACCTGCCCCACTACAGCCAGGAGATAAAAGGAGGGTGTGCAAATGGCAGAGCCATCATTGTTCAGCACGTTGTTACTGATCCTGGGCAAAAATGCACACCAGTAAAAAAATCGACAATCTTCCTTAGCTACATGTCTATTCCTGAAGTGTCACAGCTCTGCAATCCTGCTGGCTCATAAGAGTTTACAACCAGTTTATTGGGGAGGTAAAAAAAGCATGTTAAAGGTACCAAGGAGGGAAAATAGGCCTCACAGTTTTTTCCTTTCTTAATTCCTCAATTTTGGCATGAAAAAGCCCAACTTTCTGCTGGCCTGCATGATCACCAGTACTTCAGCAAAGCAGCTATAAATTGCACCAAATTTGCACAGAGCTTGAGCAGGTAGCAATGGCTACACCAGGTGCAACAGCATGAAGGTAACATGTTATTACTTCTTGCTCCCTACTGGTTCATTAAAAAAAAAAAAAAAGTCACACAACAGCCCATAGGAAACAGGAGTACTTCTCTTTCACAGGGCTATATTCAAAATGACCCAAGCTCCTGCTGGCCTAGAATGAAGGACTTGAATTTTAACTCCCTCATGCTGCATTGTAATTACAGTATGGAGACTTCAACATCTGTTTCCTTTTCTCCATGTTTCCCTCAGTATTGGGTGTTACTGCAGTGAAGTCAGCAGGGAGGCCTGCTGGCATTATGTTAGGCTGTTAATTTTCTATAGAGGAGCACTGGAGCATTTGTTCAGACAACAAGTTCAATCTCTCATGCTCAGTGAATACACGAACAAGCAAAGATCTTGCTCCTCTGATGTTTAATCAGCCCTCTCAAATTTCATGGATCAGCTGTAAATATGAAGCTTTCCCTCCAGTGAGCAGGTTAATTGTTGGTCTCCAAACAGTTAAAATATAACAGAAAAAAAAATGTTCTTGCTTGTACCAAGACAGGAAAACCACAGAATGGAAAACTTCCGCTTAACTTTGAAAGACAGGAAATGGCTGGCGTTGGAAAGGGAGCAGGTAGGGGAGGAGTGAGGCAGGGGATATCTGTGGAAAACCAGCTATTCCCCTGACACTTCTTCTTCAGCTCTGTGTTCTTTTGGGGGATGGAGTTCCAGGCTGACCCCTGTGCTCCAAGCCCTTTATACACTTTCCAAGCGCCCACCCCAGTTCTCTACTTCCTGCCTCCACTGACACAGCTATAAATATTCTGCCTGCCTTTCATAGGTCCAGAGAAATGCACATTGCAGATAAAATGGATCTGAGGTGACAGTATGAAACAGCTTTTAGACCAACTCTTGTGAAGTGAGTGACAGTTGGGTCCTCTGCTTTATCTTGTGAAGTGTGAGGTTGCTGAGTCCCCTGCTTTGAATTTCTTGAAGAGTGAAACATCCTCCTTATTTATCACGCTCCCCTCTGGATTAGGATGCATGGGTGTGTTTCTAAGGAAATTATTTCCTCCAATAAATAATGTGCTACATGAGGCACAGAGCTGAAAGCTGAAAGAATTCTGGTGTTTGGGAGAATGTAGGGTGGGGAAAAGATGGAACTAGTTGAGAGACCACACTGCATGCAAAGTATAGCACTTGCAATACTGAATATCTTAAATGCTTTGGTGAGGTGGATCAGTCCAAGAGGAAATAAAAGAGCAAAGTGATCCCTGGGGCACTTAAATAGCCATCATGTACAGTACTTCAATAGCCACAAAACACCCAGCCCTCCCTTAGCATCCTGCAGGGCAAAAATCACAAACCCAGAGAAGCGTGGGAAGACAAGACCTTCAGTTCCTGTGCAAGAACTTCAGTATTGAAAAAGACAGTGCTGGGATGGGGGCAGGATGAGTTCTTAAACCCTTTGTTTTACTTCTTTAAATATGAAGAGCAGCACCTGTCCCTTTTTTATTTTTTCCTTTTTTTTCATTCCCCAAGGGGTTGGGGATTAAGGATTTAGTTGGTTATTTCCTTAGAGGATCAAGATAAAAAAAAGACTTCAATAAGTCTCTTTCTATCTTCTCTACAGACAGTATATTTTCAATAGAATTAAGCAGCTGTCCTGCTTTCCCCTACTGTATAACAGTTTGCAGCTTTACAGAGAAGCAGAGAAATAGAAGATTTTATAATATCAGATAGAACTTCTAGATTTACTTTAGGAGACTCCCAAGCTATCACAGGAAGGTTTTAAGGCATTCAGAGAGAAGCTCAACTAGATCAGGTGGCAAATAGCCAGTGACCCTTATCAGTATTTTGCCTTTAACACCTTTACTTTGGAGAAAGCACGCTGCAGCAGAACCTATGATAGTGAGTCATTTGTATCATCCAGCGAGGCTGGAGTCCTGATGCTGATAAAATATACCTCCCAGAAGCATGATGTGGGATACTCTGACTTTCCCAAAGCTCCCTTCTCAGGCTGTCATCTTAATTCCTTGTTATTAGAGATTGATTCAATCCATGGAGTATTAAGTTCTTTCCAAAACTCTTTAGAGACATACTCCAACTCTGAAGTCTTTTTTTCTTTATCAGAATGAGTGCCTAATCTGCCTCCCACATGCATTCTAAATTGTAGCTATCTCTTGAGTTTGCCATTGTATTCTGTTTTCCTCTTTTTCTGTTTGACTGGGAGACCAACAGGGTGGGAAGCCTTGCCAGCCTTTATTCCAGTGGCAGGTTTAAATTGACTGAAGAAATGGTGTAGATTGAGAGCATCAGACCGCACCTGCCTGGTGTATCTGGCTGTATGGGAAACAAAGCTTTCACTAGGACCGGAAAGTTTTCAAGCCAATAGGTTCCTTCCTGCCAGTGCAAGATCTCGTGTTTGTTTCTGCCTGCCCTTCTCTCACACTGATTTCCTCTAGTACTAATGGCTGTTGGAAGAGCTGGGTAAAGGAAAGCAGCGGGTCTTTCTTTCCCTCCTGTCTCAGAAACTGCTTTCCTGTTTGTCCTTTATGCAGCATGGCAGTTTGGGCTATTGACGTAAACATTGTTCTTTGTGCTGTTCAAAGCTCTCCTCTTCTGAATTTGACTTTGCCTACTTGTATCCTGACTGGTGTTTTGACAGAAAGAAGGAAAGAGGACAGAAAAGGTTTCTAGGGTGGGAATTGTCTTGGCACACCCAGGGATTCACATTTTTGTGCAGGTTCAGTGTTTGTTCATCAAACTGTCATAAGGTCAGCACATGGCAGGATTCCTCCAGTACATACTCCTCAATATATATGTGAACCAGTGATGGAAAGATTGACCAAAGTTGTTATTGAAACACTGTGGTGGTGCTTTGAGGAAGCATCACTAGGTTGCACTGTTGAAAAATCTGGGAAAGGCAGTTTTGGTTCAAAAAAAATTATCCAGGTCCTGAATGGGAGGGAAAGAATTCAGAGGAGTTTTCTAAGAGGAATAGCTTAGCCCACTTGGTTCCCTTCTCTGATTAAATCCACCAGAGCTTGCAGTACCTCATCTTAACTTGAGCAATCAGAACCAAAATGCTGATGTATGTCATTTCCCCACTGAATTTTGGACTGTATCTCTTTATTCTACTTTTTTTTCCTCATGTGAACATGAGGAAAAAAGTAGAATAAAGAGATTCTAGTGTTGCTGCAACGTGCCATATTGTCATAAACACACTGAAATGCAGTAATGTGGACAATCATTGTACACCGGGATGAACGGGTGGTAAATAAAATAAAATAAACTCTGTTTCTGTATTCCCAGGGTATTTTCCCTTGCCAAAAATCAGGCACTGAACGGAACTATAAACTCATGAGTTAGCTACATGTTTGCCTGTCAGTTTAATAGGAAGAGTAAGCAGGATCTGTAATGCTTTTACCCAGAAAAATAAAACTATGTTTTGGTAAGATTTCACTATAATGATGGTGGTTTCAGATCCATTTTGGGTTTTAGAATATATAGGCAGCAAAGTTGAAGCTGACAGAACCAAGCAAGGCCAGTCTGCTTTCTGCAGAAGCAGTAATGTTTCAGCTATTCAAGATTATATTTCTTCTCTGCCCTGTTTGGAAGGTGGCAGGGGAATCCTTAATTGTCTTGTTGTGTTTTCCTTAAAATCCCTTAACAGAAAATGTTACTGCAATCTGAGGCAAGGAGAATGTAATCTGTGGCTGTTTTGCATAGTTGGATAATTTGTTGTTTTTGTTTTTAAGCCAACTTGTGACTCTCTGAGGCTAACACTGTTCCAAATCTTATTAATAGCAGCCCTTGACATTTTAGAGGTTTTATCTTTTCATTATTATTCATACATGCTCATTTCTGAATTTGCTAATGTGCACTTGCACTTCCTCAGCTTCCTTGCTTGTGGAAGGAAGCTGTGGAAGAAAACAGTGTGCACCAACAGCATGGTTTTGTTAACTGGGGTTCTGCTTATCCCACAGAGTGTTGAAAGGGTACATGAAACTACACATTGGTAAGCCTTTGCTTTTTCTCAGGGGAAAAAAGCTCTGTAACTATACTTAGCTGGTATATTGCATGTGAAATGAAGTAGTTCCAAGGGGATGAACAACTGCTATTCAAAGGGAGTACCTTTGCGCTTCGGTGTTCTCCTCAGAGCTACAACAGTTCAGTGTTCTTGACTCCAAGTGTATGCTTGGGGTGGGAGCAAATCAGCTCCGGGCAAGGCTGCCAAGCCCAGGCTTAGACGTGTGCCGTGTGCCTCGTGTGCGTGTGTGTGTGTGTGTGTGTGTGTGTGTACATCTCACAGTTCGGTGATGACCCCGGTGACTTCTTGAACTTTTAATGACAATGCAGCTGTCTGTTCATGGTGCTAATTAACCCAAAATCTGATTCCTCCCTCCCCCTCGTTATCCATTGCGTGAATGAGATGTGAAAACAAGAAGACGACTTTTCCCGTGCCCTTAGGGCTGTCTGAGCCTGGCAGCAGTGACCCTGCCTGAGTGGAACTGAAAGAGCTGCTGCGCAATGGCCCATACGCCTTTTTAATGGACTATTAAGATTCCACCTTCTCCCCCTCCCTCCAGTCCTGTAACAATTTGGAGCGATATGGCACTTAGGGGAAAACAGCTGCAGGAGTAACTTTTCTTTTGGAAAGCCAGAGACAGCTGTTCAGTTTATAAGTCTAGGGATTCCTCCACTACTTATTTAGGGCCTGATCCCACTCCAGTTAAAATCAGTAGAAAGTTTCCAACTGGGTTCAGCAGGCAGTTGAAGGAAGCAGCTTCAGGAGCAGCCTGAAATCAAACAATACTGCTTCAAAATGTTGGAAAAAGCCAGAAAGGAAAATGAGAGTAGGAAAGCATTTATCACAGAGTTGACTTTCTGACTTGCCTGCAGGCTCAAAGTACAAACACTCAGCAGGCTGATGAGGAACAGGTTAAATTAGTGTTTGGGGTATCCTAAGCTTTAAAAAATGGCTTTTGTAGGTCTAGATTCATTTACAGTCTGCAGTGTTGGCAGACTTTTATTGGCACAGTGAATTAAAGGACTGATCTTTAATATTGAATGCTGATTTTAGTTTAGATACTCTGAAATCATAGGGGATAATGGCTTATTTTTTGAAATTATTCAAGTTCTCAGCACCTGCATCTCTCATTGGTATGAATTTACTTGCCATGTCTGAAAAATGAGGAGAAAAATGGCATTACTCTTGCTTCTGTTATTAGAGATTGTTGTTGTCACCTGATTTATATACAGTAAAAGAGAAAGCTAGAAACTTGCTGAGCAGATTTTCTGCTTCATAGAGAATTTTGAAATGGTGGAAGTTTGTTCCATCTGAAATGTGAGGGAAAATGATAATATTGAAGTTTTCAGCATGGCATTTTCTAGGAAAAGTGATTCAAATACATCTAATCTAATGTTTTGAAGGATTAATTGAAAATGTCCGATTTGACTGAAGGTGTCATTTCATGTCAACATTAAGATTTCAAGTGCAGTTGAAGAGAATTGCTGATGCAGGTTAAAAATAGGTCAATTTTTTTCTGAGAAAAAAATTAAAAAACCGATTTTGCTGAAGTTGATACTTTCCTTAGAAATTTGTGGCTTAAGTAAAGCCATGATCCCTGACAGTAAAAAGCCTTTCCAAAAACATCCCTGATGGCTTAACAGTAACAGCCTCCCCTTCTGGAAGTGATGATTTTGATCAGGTTACACACTACCTATCAAGCTGGGAGAGATTCCAGTTCATTAGTCCTTTTAGGCTTATAGTTAGCTTTTCCTGCATGCTGAGAATTCCCTTTACAGCACAAACCTAGATTGCCTTTGCTTGCTCCAGTCCTTGTCAATAGACTGTTCTCCTTGCATTTGCTGCATTAATGAACAATCAAGTTTGCTTTGTGATTGTGTTGCTGCCAGTGGACTGAGACGAGGTATTTCCCCTTGTATTTCTGTTAGTTCCCACCCTGTCAATGTTTAAACAAGCTTACACCTGTGTTCCAGGTGCGAGCTTAACTCCAGCCCTGAAAAGCTGGCTCTTGGGAGCGGGGTTCATTACTTTGCCAAAATAGTCCTGTTACAGCAATGTCTGAGGAGACCGAGACAGGCAGGAAACAGTCAGGCTTGGTGGATACCCTGGAAATGATTACCCCTCTCTGTAAACATTCAGCACTGCAGTATCCAGAGAACTTCTGCCTCCCAAACAGTTAATGGGCCTTAGAGCATTCAAAAATAGCCATCACTGTGCCAGGGCAGCTGTGAAACGATTACCCAACCATATCTTGTGACCTTTAGGTTTTTTCCTAAAAAGTTACAAGGACACATAAGAAGTGGTATGGGAATGCAAGCTTGCCTCCCTCAAATTGGAAATTTATGGAAATTTTCAGTAAGAATTCTTTCAGAAGCTGTCAAACTCCAGTAGCACAGATGAGGTAAGTGACTGATACATTTACTGCAGAGTGAATCTCCATCAGATTCATATGGTCAGACTTGAGCATTTCAATTTAAAACCCACTTATTATCAGCACTGTCTAAGAATAAAACAACATGTGTTAGTTTTTAATTTGTATAAATATTTGTTGTGCAAAAAGAAAAAGTCAACGATTGGTAGTAGACAGGCACAAATAACCATTCAGTGTGTTCTCTGCACTTACACAAGTCTGGCTAAGAGTCATAACTCATTAATACATCATTGGTAGCACCAAGGATGTATATAGGCACCCTAGTAATGATACACTACTTCTGGAAATCCATTTTGATTATGGTCTACTGGGTTGTTCGTGGATACAAAATTCTGATGAAAAGTATGTGTGAAGAAAGTTTGGGTAGTAGAAGAATGAGATGCACTTTCCATGGAACACCTTAGGCTATCTGTCAGTAGGACAGTCAGGGAGCTCGAGCAAACTGTTTGAAGAAGGAAGGTGACAGGCCATTGACTATCTACCTTTTCTGCTGTCAGTGCTCTGTGCCATTGCACGGGGAGAATCCTGTCTTCAGAGCCAGAGAATGCACAGTGTGCAGTATTTGTGTTGCTCATGTAAAGAATTGGTGGTTTTGGTTTTTTTGGGGTTTTTTTGGTTGGTTGGTTGGTTTTTTTACCTGATTTCTGCAACAAATCAACACTGAGTTCTTCAGGCCTTCTAAGGTCAAAAGTGAAGGATGATGCTTTGGAATTCAGTTATGACAGGGCACTACTGTGCCTTCTGGAAAGTTCTGGAGAAGCAGGCAGATTGGTCAAATTGCCCTGGTATTTTGCCCTGACCTTGACCTTGTGTTGTCCTTGTCCTTGACCTGTAGGCTGCTGGGAACTGTGGTATGTGAGGCACTCTCAGGACTCAGGGAGGTTTCCTACTTGCTTTAATGAACAGTGAATCACGATCTGGGCACCACCTAAAGCTTTACGTGGCGCTCAGACTCCAGGGTAAAATTCTTCATGTTCCTAAGATCAGCTACATGGTAGTAATTACTGTGATTACATAACAGACATTGATAAAATGGGCAATTAGTAAATTCCTTAAGCATTGTGATATAACCAGAACTGTGTCATAGGGGTGTCCAGTGTATGTGAACAGTCTGCAGGTGCTGTCAGCTTGAGAACAATTGATGATGTCTCAAGAATGGTGGGCAAAGATAGAGTTTTCACTGTGGAAATTGTTTGAATGCAGGTTTAATTCCAGGGTCTGGCAGACCAAATGCTAGGTCCTGTCAGGCCCAGTGTGAATGGGAGCGGCAGAGCAGTGCCTGTAGGCCTGACCTGGTTAAATATGTATACCTCTCTGGTGTGGACAGCTGCTTAGCCTGTCAGTTTAGTGCAAGTTTTGTAATGCAGGAAGGAATTTGCAGGCCCACCCAGTACCCTTGAAATCTATACATGTTCCCAAACAGTTCTTCCTCTCTAGCTCCTACGTGCAAAATGAAGCATAAACCATGTGATCAGTGGAGTGCGGCCTCCTCGCAGAACGCTGGCACCCGTCCCAGATGGGCAAGGTGCTGAAGCAAGGAGAGTCCTCTGAAGTAAGCTGATGAAGCAGGGAGTGTCCAGGCCTGTGGCTTTTGATAATCCCTCTTTTGAAAGGTTTACATGGGCTGTCAGAGATGCCCTACTTCTAATGCATAGATGAAAACTGCCTTCAGATGTTCTCTTTAGTAGGACTGCCTTTCCTCCTCCTCTTCCTCCTGTTGAACTGTTTGGATCTAGTGCCCAGTGGGTTTGTTGCTTGCACAGTGGGTTAAGAAAGGCTAATAAATTGGCAGATTTGGCTCAAAAATTTTTCTATTGCATCCTTAAAAAATACAGTGATGAATTTATGGTTATACCCCAAGGGAAATCTAGCACTGAGGAGCAAAAACATGCCAGTTCTATTTGTCTGGTTTTACAGAAGTCTCATTATTACTTGAAATGCCAAGTAACATCTACCAGGTTCAAGCCCTGGGCATTCACTGTTCAAGTGCTGGATCAAAACATCTTCCCTCACCTCCTCATTCATGTCTGTGAGCCATCTCTTGGAGATGAAGACAGTGGTTTTGTTCTGAAAACTGGTATCAAGCTGCAACACTACAGCCTACAGAAGAAAAGACCATAGCCCCATAAAGCAACTTATCTATGACTTCACAGGCTGGAGACTTCCCTCTCTCAGCAGAACTGAAACTTCCTGGGTAATTTATAGTAAATAAAAAAAAAAAAAATCAGAAGGGTGTGTCTGCATTGCCTCTTCAACCTGAAATTTCATTGTGTACCCATTTTGATGTACACCAGAAAGCAACACCATTTGAGAATTGTTTCATTTCAACAGTACTTTGTTCTTTGAAGAGTGCCCATGACCTCAAGAAAAAAAAAGTCTGCCCCATGTGAATCAGAATGGGATTTCTGTGATTGTGGTATGTTCTTGAAAATAGCACTTGATCCATTTTAATCACTTTAGCACTCGTTCTTGCAGTTTATCATCATGATCTGTGGAAACAGAAGATCAGCCTCATTACAGCTGTATCACTAAATCACAGGCAAAGGACATGTTTTCTCCTTGCAGAGGCTGCTCCCCTACTGTACTCTTTAGGCAATTCATCTCTCATCATATGCTCCAATTTGCTTTCCATGTTACTGCTCACTTGATGGGTTGGGGAACGATCAATGCCAGATGCACATTCCTTTCAGGCAGTAAATGCTCCTGCAGCAGTAAGTTATGTGCACCAGCTTCTTGTTTCATTAAAATCACATATGGTTTCCATTTGCCCCTAATTGGTCTCACATCAGCTCTGCCATATTCTCTGAGTGGAAAGCTTAGACCTGTGGCTCCTTTGAACAATTCCAAAGAACTGTGGGAAACCAGAGCCTTGTCTCAGCCTGGCTTCCCCATGTCCTCTATGTAGTGTGTTGAGAAGTCCTTGATCTGGAAGAGAGGGCTGAACCAAATCTTATTCTATTGCACCAATTGTATGTAGAAAAAGGAAAGGGAAAAGGTGTTTTGAGCCGAGTATTGCTCTGAGTCATATACTTGTTATTTTTATCCACTGTTGTAAGCTGGCTTTGGAAGAGCTTTTGTGTGTTGCTTTTGACAACCATCTTTCCAACACTGCTAACCTTGGCTGAAAGCATTTCTGCCTTTGGCAGTTGTCAGAGACACAGAATGAGGCAAAATGCACTCTGCTGAAAACACTCCTTGGAGAATCCACTCTGCTGAAAACACTCCTTGGAGAGAGATGCGAGATGCCTCTACTGTGCTCTGTACATGAGACACTCCCTTCCCCTCCCTCCACTTGTATCATTTTTCCTTCCTTTTCTCTGATTCTTGCCTACTCTCTTTTGCCTTTAGCCTGAATTCAGCTTCCAGTGATGAGTTAAAAAATATAGGTGGAAAGCCAAAAAAAAAAAAAAAGCCTGCCAAAAGGGAGACAGAAAAATGTCTAGTTGGCAGGAATGACATTGTTTTCTCCTTTTATTTTACTAGAGGGTTCTCAATGCTGTGGGCACACTCATTACATAGTCTGCAGTGTCTCTGCTTAGATCTATAGCAAACCTAGAATGTTTTGTTGATGCAAGCTGTGAGACTAACCCAGCAATGCATGTAACTCCAGTAACTCAGCTCTGTGCCTGATCTAGCTAATCTTTTATGTCTGCCTGGCTTCACTGAGTTTAGTAGGTATAACAGCTGGTAACAACAGACAGTGGGTTTTTTTCTTCTTTTCTTCCTTTAGCTTCTCTGTGTTTTTCATGAAGTATTTCCTGATGCTAGTTTTTACCTGTACTACTTATGGATCTAAGAGATTCTACTTGGACCTTCTAAATGGATTTAAATGCATTTTAGATCCATCCATTCTTCCTTCTCCTTTCAGTCTTCCCTCTGTTTTCCCAAAGGTGTGTATGATGGGGAAGCAGGGGAACTAACATCAGGAGTTAAATGCAGGGGAGGTGCTGGGCAGTTGAAGAGTCTTTGACCAAGTTGCATGTAGGAACCTGAAAGAAATGTCCAGAAGAGAATTTGCAGGTTCTCATTCAACAGAGATCTCTTGTTTCTCTCTGATTCTAATGTATTTCAAAGAATGCTTGGACTTCCATAGGATCATATGGACCATATGGGTAGGGAGAAAAGTGCTTGATACTGCTGCCATCACAAAGGTTGTATCCAGTTAATAAGCTACAGGTGAAATGCCAAGCACTAACCAAGTTCTGCTTGTTGTGTTATGCAACCTTGTTTTTTTTTAATTTATGGTCTTTTTGGGAGGGTTAGCTTTCTCCCAAGTAAAGCCCTTCTAGAGAAGTTTATACTTTTTGAGGTGATGGAAGGTCTGACACAATCAAAATCTTGTATGAAAAAGTTGTATCACTCCTTCTTTTGCAGTGTCAGAAATCGAGCAGCACAGCATATTGTGCAAACAGAATCTCAGTGGCAAGGAAATCTGCAGGGATGGGAAATGTGGTTAATATTTAGCAAGTGTAATTGTGATCAGTTGTTTTCTGTGGAGCTTAGGCCTGGGCAAACCCATTTAATTGCCTTCCACTTTTCTTTGGGGTGGCCTTCAAACAGACTCACCATACCACAGACAGGGGAAGTTTTTTTGGATCTGTAAAACAAAGGCCAAAAGTAAATGTCATAATTCTGGTTAGAACAGGGGAAGGAAAGTTATCTGTGTCTTGCTTTCCTTTTTTTATTTAGACTTTCACTGTTAGTTACCAACCCACTTGCTGATGTAAAGCCATGTCCTTTACAGTGTGGTATTTATGTGGCAACTGACTAGCAGAGGTGAATTAAAAGGTGCTCTTTCTCTGTTAGTGTTCCTGAGAGCACTTTGAAAAGACCAGAAGTCAAGATTTGGAGTGCCAATAATGGGACCTAGTTTGTTGGTCGGGGTATGAGAGGAGGGCAACCAGCAGTGAACCTCTTAACTTCATTACCTTTTTTTTTTGCTGCCTTGATGTTCTTTGGTGATGCTGTGTACCAGCACAGCTGAATTTGACTTCTTCAAAGACAAAGCAAAAGGGGTTTGTTTTGCCTTTTTTGGCTTTGGATGAAGGTCATGATGGAATGAGGCAAAAGAAAGCTTCTCTGTGGTATTTTTTCAGCCTTCTTGTGCTTTGCAAGAAGCCTTCAAATTCAACACTCTGATTTAGAAAAGAATTCTGTTTTGGTTATGGAGGAGGAGGTGATTTTCAGTAGTAACATCATCTAACCGGCTGGAGGCTTCTGGTTTTTTCCCCTCTTCATAAATTCCCTGCTGTGATCAGTGTTCCCCTCTCTGCTCTGCTTTCCTGTGGAAGTGGAGGAATGGGTGAAGAGCTGCTATCTCTTCCCCCTCCTAAAGCAGGCACCAGGTACTTTCTGCTCATAGAAGCCTGCAGCCACCAGGCAGTGTAGTGGAGCCTCCCAGGAGGCTGCATACAGTTGGGCCACACTTCCAGTTCAAAGGACACAACCCACCTTTAGTCATGGTCCTCTCGTTTTAGAGCAACCAAGAGTGTTGATAGTAATTGCTAACAGATCAGCCAGGGGAGTGGGAAAAGGAATGCATCTTGTGAGAGTGAGCAAGGGAGACAGCAATTCCATCTTAGCAGCACCATCAGCACCAGAACTAGAAAATTGGTGTGTAAAAGCATCCTGCCTTGGCCACATTAGGGGACACCCCTGTAAGAGACACTAATATTTCAGGAGTGTGCTAGGTATACTCACGAGTCTAAAACATACCAGCTGCCTTAGCCCTGTGTGATGTGAGCCCTCCAGCATGTACCAGCACAGAAAGGAGTTCTTGTGAGGCAGATCAAATGAGAGAGCTGCTAGTAAAGCTGGTAAGAAGGTCTCAGTAAATTGCTCTTGGAAGTGAACCCTTGTATAGTCTTTGGATGAATAAAATTGCAAACATCCTCCTTGGCACGTCACGTGTCTGGTGTTAAAGCAGTGTTTTTAAGTGTTGGTGTAGTCAGTGGCCTCAGGACAGAAGGAGCTTTTCTTCAGCCTCCCAGTCACGTTACTGCTCCCTATATATTTTATTTAGCCACTTTGTTAGAGAGTGGCCTGGGAGAATAACTTGTCCTGTGTGTCTCCATTAGTAAACAACGAGTCCTCCACATCCTTCACTCACTTAAATGCAGTGAGCATGCATTTCAGCCAAAGCTCTCACTTAAAATTACTCATATTGCACACCAATAAAATAAATCCTTGAAACAATAATGAGAAGTGTAGCAGTTGTTACCCTCCTGAGCCGTTCATGGTAATTGGTCACAAGGGAAATGGGTTTGGAACAAATCCTGGTCTCTGAAGGGTGTGCCTCCATTTAAAATGCTGTTTATGGATGACAACCAGCCCACTTGCATGAAAGCATCTGGTTCTCATGGTGCAGTTGAGCAAGCAGCTGGGATTAGTGGTGTTAGCCTGGGTCTGTACCGCTGCCCTCTCAACAGGGGAAGGTAAGATTTGGGACAGGGTCACCATCTAGTGGTTGGTCCTGATAAAGGACACGGGCTGGATTGAACCAGGACATTTCATGTGCTTATCAGTTGGGAAAAAGAGCTGCCACACATGTAGTAGTTACTGTGTGCCTAGCTGGAATTATTTGATAGCTACAAGTCTTGTCACCGTGTTGTTTCCTCAGCTTGGCGAGTGCATGTCTTAATCTCTGTTTTTCTGCTCCTTGACTCGTGAAAAGAATGCCTTCTGCCATCTGATATGTAAAGTCAATGTCCTCTTCTGCTTCATGCCTTGCCCTTAGGCCTATTCTCCCTTGAATCCTTGAGAAAATGGCCACAGAGTAAGTGATAAGGTAAAGAGTACTTGAGTTAGATATGTATGCATATGGGAAAATAAAAGGTCACTTTTTCTCATTCCCATTCTGATTTCTTTGCCTTTATAGGACCTCATCCAGTGACATTTGGAAAAGATGTAGGTGATTTTTGCCTGGATTTATGAGTGTTCTTGCACCTGCAGACAGCTTGTACCACACTAGAGATGCCAGGGAAACACAAACCAGTAGCTGCTGGCACTATACTAGTCCTGGCAAATCTGAGCCATCTCTGTTTTCCTAACTACCAAGCTAGTTTACATTAAAAAAAATGCAAAAAAACCCACAAAAAATCCAAGGAAAAGAGATAAATACACTAATAATTTATGATACATTCTTAGATGCATTTCTTGGATACTCAAACACAGCAGGTTATTGTTTTAATTATTTTTTTTAGAGTATCAACTAAAGCCTGGTTTCCTTCCTTTCATGAGGGGATGTTTCCTACCTCAATTTTCTAATCATGTCAAATGTTGAGAAGCAGTACATATGTTTTCTCCTCTTTGTATCATGGCATGGCTGCCATGCTTATCTTACCAAGATTTATATCCTTGTCTAATTTAGCTTTTCATAAATAATTACAAATCACTCATGAGACCTTGCCAACTGCTCCAGTCCCACAAAGTGACCTGACCTGAAACCCCAAAGTACTGAGAAACATTCATCTTGGAGTATTTTCATAGGCAGTGCTTCAAAGGAATTGCGGTTTAAAAATATGCAGCTATTTTGGTGGCCATTTGTGTGGGATAAAGTTTCCCATCAGTAATAGCAGGACTGTAATAGAGCTTCAAGGAGAAGGGAAGAGCTCAGGAGAGCAGTCACAGCACCTTTTGCCTCATTCTGCTCAAGAAGTAGGAGTCTGCAGCAGTAAACAGTCGACTTCATTAACTTAACGTGGACTGAATTTGCAACAGAAATGCTGTAAATTTCAGATAATTCACAGAGGGTGAAAAGTTCCTCTGGCAAGTATGCATGGCCCCTGCTCAGTCAGGAGCAATGTTCTTTATTTTCTGGCCAGGTGTGAAGAGTGGCCCAGCCATATAACTGGGGAGTGGTGGTTTGTAGGAGCAAAGATAGGGACTGGGAAACACATAGCTGCAGGTGTGCAGCGTGGAGCTCTGCTCTGAGCAAGGTGTATGAGTGGCTCTTGTGTGTGGAGCCTTAGGGGGTTGAAGCTACACATGCAGGAGCAGTTCTGTCCATCCAGCATTTCTCTCCAGTGGCTCAGAGGCATCTCATCCTCAGGGACGGGAATTTAACCTCACAAATTACAGGTGATAGACTTAACTTGGAATATCCTCTGCTACTTGGCTAACAGCTTGTTTTTTCCTTTAATATGGGAAAAATTATGCAGGGTAGGTTCTTTTTTTCATTTCTAGCTCTTCAGTAAAGAAAAGAACTTAGCTAGAAGTGTTACCATTGGAGTGATAAAGGCAACTTCTCTGGAAAACTGAGGGCTTGACCCTCTTACAAAAGGCTTGAAGTGATAGCTCACACTAAGGTTTGTCATGGCTTTTCTAGGTGAATTTGCTAGGATGGTTGTTCTCCAGCTTTACTAGGGAACAATAATAGGAAAATACAGACCCTTCTACTTGTTTGCAAGGGTATTATTAGTTGAAATTGGAATGCTCTTACATCCTAGTGGAGATATGCATTTTGACTATTTGGTGAAGCTGTTGATTAGTCCATAAATAAAAGCTTCTGTCTGAAATGGCTGTGGTACCCTAAGTAGAAGTCAAAGAACTGACAAGCTAGGAGTGAAATACATGAAGAAAATGGTTTTTTAGGTATTTTGTCAGCAGCTGAGAATGTGCTTGTGATCCTATATGCTAACTGTGTTCTGGTTTGGAAACCCTAGCACTTTGTAATACTGCCTTTTAGTATATTTCTTACAATTGTCAATAAGATATATGATTTTTTTGTTCATGTTAGATGTGTTGGGCAAACACCAGTTTTTTCAATTTCAGTGTATCAGCAGATGAAGATAAGACTTTTCACACACTCTGCTATAGATTCCAGTGTTAGTGAGCTGTTCTGGAATTCACAAAGCCTTAAGGAATTGTGTTCTTTCTCACTGACCCTTGGACAGTCTGGTTTCTGTAGCTTTGCTGGTGGTTGTGGTGGTTGGGGGCAGCAAGTGGAGGAACCTAGTTCTTTAAAGATATTGGCAGTCCTCAAGCACACTGTTCAATACAGCTACTAAAGTTTGAAGATGAGAGTAAATTGAAGTCAGAACAGCTTGTTAAATAGAAGAATCAATTAAATTGCTCTTACTGCCATTGGGAAATAGAAGTTTAAAAAAATGAAGTTTTACACTCAATGAATGAGGGTTTTGTTGGTTCTTTGAATCAAGGCCAGGACTGTCTTACCTAGTTTAAAATTTCTTTGACAAGTCTGGCTGAAGCACAGGATATAAATCAGAGCAGAGTGGATTTGTCTTCATTTCACACCACCCTCATGGAACAAGGTCCAGGAACTGGTGTGTAAAACCAGACCTATCTGTTCCTTTAAATCTGTTCTTCTGATTATTCCAAAAACTGGGATAAGCTTTTTGCCTCCATAGTTGGACCTAGATAGTGAAAAAAACCTTAGTCTTCTCTTTTTCCCATTACTTCCAGTGGGCTTCTACAGATTTGAAACCTAAATAAGCTAAGATGAACAAAATGTCCAATGTCCTTTATATCCAGCAAAATGTATCCCTGAACTTTGTTGCTGCTGTTAGATAGTGCTGTAATGCAAATAACTCACTGTGTTTTCCTGCTTCCACCTTTTTGGCTCATTTCTGTGCCTCCCTGCATTTTTTTTTGGTTTTCTGTGATAGATTGAAATGGGTAATGCCTGCCCTGTCCCTGAGCTTTGCTCCTCTGCTAAGATGAGCAGGTGGTTGCAGAACTTTTTCAAAGAGGATCGATAGAACAGTTTTTAAAATTTTCTTTTGTGTGTGTGTGGAATACCCCAAAAATGGATGAACAAGAGAACCCTTCATTAAGCACTGACTGTAAACTTCCCACTAGATTAAAAAAAATAAAATCCTTATCTATGAGACCTCAAAATCCTTATCTGTGGTGAGTTGGGCTCAGTTAACATTGCTGTGGTGCATCTGTGGTACACTGGCAGTACCTGTGCCACAGAGCTCACACTGCCCCTTGTTATCCATGAGGAAATGCAGTGCAGATAACATAAGATCTGATGGGTCAGCTTTAGTTTGTCTTCCAGGTGACTTCTGGCTAGCCTGGCAGCTTTCACTGGGCACTTGATGGTTGCTGAACAATCTGGTTTGCACAGTAGCTGTTTGTTCAAGGGAGCATTTGTTAGTTTTGTGGCACCTCAGAGGTGCCAGTTGTAGTGAAATCCCAGATATGGGATATTCCAGTGCCCTGTACTGAGTTGTTATGTTTATTGGGAAACAGAAGCTGCATTGGGCACACAAAGAACAATTCAAAAGTAGTATCCTATTGAACATCATCTTGTATGTTGAGAGTTAAGACATTGCAAACTTGGCTTGGTGCAAAGATTTTAATCTGTCTTGGTCCCAGCTACAGTCTGCTCTGCAGATTTCAGTGAGTCTTAACCACAAATAATGCTTGTTCTTATTCTTCATACAGAACTGGCTTTCCTCTAAATAAACACCTGCTTTGCCATCCCTTTTTACATACCTTCACTGTGTGTGAGACTTAGAATAAATTGAGAGGAAGGTTGACCTGGACTTTTGTTTATTTTACAGGATAACTTATGTAAACAGTTTTGTGGGTTTTTTTTTTTTAAGTGGAGGGTATAGCAAAAATGTTGTATTAAGTTGTCTATAATTTGCTGTATTTTTCCCTCCCTTGTGACAGTGATCCGAGCTAAAGTGGTGGGGAAGAAGCTCATGAAAGATGGACCCTTTGGAACGATGCGATACACGGTCAAGCAGATGAAGGTATGTTTGCAGACATTTCCCACAGGCTAGTAGATATGGTAAGGAATCTAATTAGCACATAATAACAAATACTTTGCATACTTAACAGCACCTCCACTTTTTGTACTGGCCATACAGCATGGAAGGAAACCAGCAATTGGTAGAAACTTGCTTGAAGAGGGGAAAGGAGCAGGAAGTGATCATTCCTGACATACAGTGCTGAATACCTGAATTCTTCCATTATTTTAAGATTTCTGGTAATAAAAGATGCCAGATGGTCTTCTCTAGGTACTGATGATGTGTTTTGTGTTCAACATGCACAGTGTTAGACTGGAAATGCCAGCTTTTCTATGGAGCACATTCATTAAATCCAAGAAGGAAATTATGGCAGGGGGTCTGCTAGCCTTGGGAGAGTGCTTGTTTCTCTTTTTTCCTTGCTTTCTTTGTGACCACCAGTTCGGATTACGGCATTTTTTCCATGTACAAAACAAATGAAAATCATATAGTGAAGTCTTTATATAAAGCTAAACGGAACATTGTAGCTTTTAAATATTGTCGGCTTAGAAGAGCTGTGAAGTATTGATTCAGAGATGAAAAGAGGTACAACTACACTACTGCTTGATTTCTTTAGTTTCTTTCTTCAGAGCTCTGATTTTTTTGCTGCACAAACTGCAGTCAACCTGCTGCTTTGGACTTGAGTTTTTTCTTAAACTGCCCCCTTGTTATGTAATGCTAAAAATCAGCCCTAGATTGTTTTTCTTGGCAATGCCATTCCAGTCATAAGACTGGTTTATGTCTTTAGGGGAAAAAAAAAAAAAAAAAAGAAAGGGAATGGAAAAGCTTGGCAGAGACTGCAGAAATCTGAAACATATTAGACAAAGTAAAGGTTCAGAAAAAACCAGTCACTTGCTTGCCTTGTAACAGTAACTCTCTTTATAAGGCAGTTTATAGCTAAGCACGAAAGCCGGGAGGAGGAGAGGCAAAGCCTGTTTCATAAGCTGTCGCAAAACCATGCACGTAGCCAAATCTGGTCCTGGCATGGCTCTTCCACAAGAGTGGAATGCCTGCACTTTGAACAGGAGGGCGTGAATGCTGGGATTGTTGATTTCCTTAACCTTAAAAATTTCTCTGCAAGATTCCAAAGGAAATATATATTTCTAAAAAAAAAAAAAAAAAAAAAAGAAAACTGGTTTTGTGGG
>VZRH01000841.1:1016231-1073079 GCA_013397555.1 Urocynchramus pylzowi
AATGGCTGTTGTTGGTCTCATCAACACTTGCAGCACTCTGTGCCTTTCTTCTCCAGTTTTGTCACTCTCCAGCTCAGCAACTGCACCCTGCTTCACAAAACTACTCAGTGTCCACATGCTGCAGTGGCTTCATCAGCTTCTCTTTCTGATTTCATCCTGGTCTGTCCAGTACCACTACTTTTCCTCCTTCTCAGTGCCAAGAGTTTGGTGCTTCCTGTCTAACTTATAACCATGAACAGTGATCTAGAATAATAGTAGACCCTTGCAATGAACTACTACCCTTTACCACTCAGAACACTGCCCCTCTTCTCACTAAGACACCTGAGCCTGTCCTGGCTGTTTTCATTGGGTTATTCTGCAGCACAGGGCCTTTCTGCAGGAGCATTTCCACAGTGTTTTTTTGGAAGTTATGTGTCCAACAAAAGCAAGAGGGATTTTAAAGAGAAAATCGTGTGTTGGTCAAACTGCCCTTATGTCTGCTGCTTAGATGGTGGGCTGGTGGGATGTTGCACTGGACATTTAACTGTGACCTTTGCCAGGAAGGAACCTGAAGCAAAGTGCTCAGTAGGACTGGAATGTCCGGAGGACAAAGTTCTTCATAAACAAACAAACCTACTGTCTTCTTTGGAAACCCTGCTGTCTTTCTGCTGAGCTTAGAGACTTCAGTATAAAGAGGGATTTAGATCCATACAGTGGGGGAGTTCAGAGTGACACAGCAAATTTCTCCCTTGTTTGCTCCAATGAAAGCTAACTGTCCTCCTGCTGAAAAGAGAGCCAAGGAGGCCTATGGCTCTGCACAGCTGCATGGGAATAGCTCTGAAGATAAAACTAACATGTCAGTCTGCATAAATCCTTCTGCATCTGCAGGTGAAAAATAAACAAGCCATTTAGTCTCAGTGTGTGCTGAATTGCCTGTGGAAAGCACTCGAAGCCTTAAAGGGCAACCAACTGTCTCCGTAGTCCTTTCATGGGCTCCTTGGAGTTTGTGGGCTAGATTCTTGATCTCACTAACATTCTTGAACTCATTGCAGCATTTCACAACTAAACCAGCTTGGGGCCTGGACCTGAGCACAAGGTCAGCCCACAGGGACAGAACAGTGCCAGGCTTTCTAGAGTTCAGGTTTGTTGTCTGAAGAGGCCTTGTGCTTTTCTAAGCAACCTCTGCCTCTCCCCACTGCTTTCTCAAATAATACAAGAATACTTTGAGATCACGTGTCATAAACCTGCACAGGACTGATCTAACCCCTACATGTTCTGTGATCTTGTAGTACATTCTGAGAATGGCCCAAGCCTATTTCAGGAAACTGCAAAGGAAACAAGGAGATAAGATATTTCTCCTCCATGAGCACAAACAGTCCTGGTTGACCATGGCAGCACCCTGCACAGGCTGCCAGAAGCAAGGAGACTTTCCTTGGTTTGTTGCTTATCTGTAAAATGAGTCTATAGGGGGAAATGTGATAGTCCCAAGAGGAAAGAAGTGGGGTAGGATTAATTTAGTTTAATTTTAGACAGACTGAAATGAGGTGTTGAGTCTTTCCTGCTCTCTTGATTGTCAATGGATAGAGAGTGGAACCACCAAAGTGTAATTCAGCCCACAAGTGGTAGGCAGCTATTTTAGGATGGGCTGAGTTGTTCTGGAGGTGTCTGTTCTTGGCATTTGACAAGAGAGGATGCCTAATTCCTGTGAATTGCCTATATTTTAGGTAGCTGAAGGTTAGGCAAGGTGTGACTCCCAGCTCTTGGTATCTAGTGCAACCTCACATTGGAGGCAAGAGGCAGGAACATCATGAACAGTTTTACAGGGTGAAGTCTTTTAAGCAGCAGGAACCACCACAGGATTTGCCTGTGCATTTCTGAGGCAGTATGGGGGCTGCTAAGGGGAATGCTGACACAGATGGAAATAGAGCAGCACTAGCAGACATCACCATGTCATGCTTGCTAATACTTTATTCCCTGTTATTATGCTTCTAAAAATACACATTTGTGGGGACAGGAGAACTCTGAGGGTAGCAGTTAGGCTAGCTTTATGGGTGGGTTTCTTCTGACTGGTCTAACAGCACTTCCAAGATATTTTGTATATCAAAAAATAATGCTCAAGGTATTGTTTTATTGAACAGTGGGCATCTGTAGAAGATTCCCCCTTGGCAAACTTTCTTTTTCCTTCCCTGAGAACCCTGGTCCTACTGGTGAATTTGGTTCAGTCATCAGAGGGTGTGGGAGGCCCTGTCTGCCCCAGCATGGGTTCAGTCAGCAAGGCAGTGCCTGCCATCGATGTGGATCACTGAGGGCTGAGTGGAAGTGCCTTTTGGGAGGAGGCTGAGCATGCTTTCTTTAGCAGCCCTGACAGTGGGGGCCCTGATGGTAATGTGAACACGAAATTAGGTCCAGGAGCTGAAAAACAAGCCCAGTTCAGCATCACTGGCTATTTTCTAGGCAGTCATGTTGGGCTTGATGGCTTAGAAGATGCGAAAAGGGATGACTAACAGTCCTGTAGGAAGGACCTGAGCAGCTTCCTGGGGGAGTGATTAGGGTAGCTCATAGCCCTGTGGGCAGGAGGAAGAAGGGACTCCATGTGTGCCTGCCCACATGCAGACCTTATAACAGAGATGCTTGATTAGCCCAGCATGACTGGGAGCTCAGCACTGTGAGTGACAGATCCCTTGCACTGCCATGCACAGTGTGTGGCTCTCTGCAGTGTTGATAATGCACTGCCTGGAGGGACTGGGCAGCCCCAGCTGTTATCTTAGCTCCTTTTATCTGCTTAGATACCATTGTCTGAGCTTCTTGGGTGACACCCACTAGAAAGGGGTCTGGACACCTGACCTTTATTCTATGTGCCTTTCCTCACAGTACTCTTGGGAAGCAAGAAACTAAAGTGTGCTGAGGGCTAAATAATTCATCCAAAGACAGACAGGATGCTTGTGCCAGAATCTAGATCTCCAGCTCTGTTGACTGGATTGGAAAATCTGAGTAGGTCATCCGATACCAAGAAAATTGCAGGGATAAAGCAGAGATTAGGTAAAGTTTACTTCTTCCATCTCCATTGAAAGACTTTGGCCACTTATGGATACAATGTCATATTTCAAGCATGTTCCATGAGTTTTTGTTGGTACAGTAGGATTAATTTTAAAAAAGTACTTTGCTTGCATATTAGCTGGGTATAGAAGAAAGGCTGGAAAATGCAAACTATTTCGTATGTCTTAGTGTACTCAGCAGTGCTGTTACTGAGTTGTGACACTGTTACAAGATCATACTGATTAGGGGAATCTAAGGAGAAAAAAACTGGCTGACATTCTATAGATGCTCCAAAGATAATTTGGCCTCTCAGCATAGCAGAATTAGTAGTAATTTTTTATGGTTTTATATTAAGTATTTGGGCCTAGTGTAAAGTCTGTTGAATTAACAGATGTTCTTTCAGAAAGAAAAAGATTTGTTGTTTTTAAAGAAGGTGGGGGGATGGTGAAATACCCTGGGGTAATAGGAGACTTAAAGGAATAGAATGCAACCTGGAGAAGAATGCTACTGGTTAGGTGACACAGTAGCAAGGATCTATACCTCTGGCATTGTTTGGGATTTTTTGATCCTCTTTCGCTAAATGATTAATATTTACTACTAAACTCAATGTGCTGTATATCAGTAAAGATCAGAGAGAAAAGGACAGGCTGACAAATGCCAGGAAACTTGATTCTCTCTGACTTGTATTATTTCTTCTTTAACTTCTAAATATTGGCCATTTGTGGAGTTGACAGGGAAAAAAGAGTGACTGAATGCTTTGAAAAGACAAAAAACAATTTAAAGATTAAATTCTCAGGAAAATAATCCGCTGTGTTTCAAAAATAGGATATCTTTAATGGGTCCAATGTACACATTTAGTGGTTGTTTCATTGCTGTGCAAAGACTTCATTATGCTGCTAACAGGTGGACATGAGTTTCTCTAAATTGCAGCAGTAAGGCCAGGTCAGATGGGGACATGTGCTAATTTCTGACTGAATCCAACTGCCAGTGTATCTGTGGGCTCATGTTTCGATTAAACTGAGCTGGAAGAAAGATTCTGAAGAAGGAGGAGGAGTGCAGAGGAATTATGTATACATGATATTTTCTTTATGGCGCCCATCAGTACGGGACTAATTTTAGAAGATGGTGTAGAATTCAATGTCTGCATTCACTGAGTTAGGGAAGCAGTAAGTCCTTGCTGAGGTCAGCAGGAGTTGGGTGTGCTACGCATTTGAGAAGGAGGTGTCTGGCTTGATGACTTAAATCAAGCGCCAAAGGTTTGAAACTCTTACAGCAGCAACACTGGAAAATAGAGTAATTGTTTAGAAGAAAAACCCCTTAGTGTGGAAGAAACTGTTTAAATGACATAGAGGAGAAAGATTCCAAGCTTGAACTAATTTTATTTCTCCCTAATTTTGACCTTTATAAGGGGGGAAAAAATGTTCAGGATGTTGGCAGAGCCTGCAGCACTGGCACTTTGTTCAGTCAGTGCCACTGGAACTAATATGAATGGGAAAAACTGGTCCCTGTGCTGAATTGCAATGGCTTATTAGCAGGTGGTTTTTCTGCTTTACCAGCAGATCTGGTAGGGAGACATCCATGAGTCCAGCCAGTGTCATTATTCCTTCACTCTTGTAAAAACCAGAAAATTTATTGCTTACCACCACAAACTAGGAATGTAGATTGTAAAGAACCTTAAGTGAAACTTGTTCTCTTAAGATGACTCGAAGCATTTTTATTCTTTCTCTAGATGTACAGGGGCTTCCAGATAATGCCACATGTTCAGTACATCTACACAGAAGCTTCTGAGAGTCTCTGTGGAGTCAAGCTGGAGGTCAACAAGTACCAATATCTGATTACAGGTAAAGGACCTTGTACTTCTCCATAAGCAAAACCTCTTCTGTTTTATACACACACCTGCTAAGGACACAGGCAGCAGTGTAGACAGCTCTGTACACAATTTCCTAAGTGTTAAGATGGCCAACTGTATTCTGGTGTTCAGTACTCTACTCTGAGTGACTCTTGAGAGTCACTTCACTCTCTAGATGTCCCTCTCTTTCCTAAAGTGTATCTCGTACCTAGGCATGCTGTGACAGGTATGTTTTATGACAGTTCATGGCTCTCAGTTTATACCTGAGCTGGCATGTCTGTCACAAGGAACTGGGTGCTACTGGGCTGTGTCATAAATGGGAGGTCGTTTTTGGAATGAGCTGGAGAATGAGATGGGGGGATGCAGGGGGATGGACATGTGGCAGTTGCCAAGTCTTGTTTCTAGGGAAGGTGTCAGGTCATTTGCTCTGTTGATAAGAGGCGCTGGAGTTATGCATTACTAACCTGCACATTGCTGGTGATGCTCTCAGCTGGCACAACACTCCTGACTTTCAGAAGTGCTGTTATCTCGCTGGCCAGAGATTCCTGAACCAGTTAATAAAAAGAAAGCGTTTGCTGAGCAGTGGCTGAAGCCAAACATATTGAGAGCATTAGCAATGTCAGGAAACGAGAGAAGTGCTTGAGCTGAGAAGTGCTAACTTGTGACCATGTGTCTGTTTTCCAGGCCGGGTGTATGAGGGGAAGGTTTACACTGGCCTGTGCAACTGGTATGAGAAATGGGACCGGCTGACTCTGTCCCAGCGCAAAGGACTGAACCACCGATATCACCTGGGCTGTAGCTGCAAGGTAGGTGTGTCTCTAAGGTGGCATTCAGACATGCAAGCCCAAGAACTCTGTTTCTCCTGGCTGGTAACGCTCGATGATGCTGGAGAACAGCCAGGAAGAGAAACGGAGGACACAATTTTTACAGAGAAGAAGTAAAGTTCATTTTTAGTGTTGAGACCAGAGAAGAGACAGACAAATAAAAATGCAGAGTCTATGCCTTTAATACCCTGTCAGAGTTAATTGGAGTTGGGGAACACTTTCAGAATCTATGCAGAATCATTTGCAGGTGAATGAAATCAGGTACCAAAAGCTTGGCAAGATTATGTCCAGCTTTTTTGCTGTGTAAACATTCTGAGTACTTAAAACTCCACAGCCTGGCACTGGAACTAAGACTTTTGCACATGGCGTCAGGCCTGCAAAAACATAGCCATAAGCTCAACTTTTCTGCACCTGAAAAGCCCTTTTGACGACGGAATTAGCTGTGTGTGCTAAGCTAATCACATGCTTACGTGCTTACAGAACTGAGGCTGAATTTTGGATTAGTAAGCAAGGTTTGAGGCTGTGGAATTTTGAATCACTTGTTTCTGTTAAAAAGACATATTATATAATGTTGTTTTTACATGTAGCCTTACCTGATTTCTCTTTCCAATTGCAGATTAGGCCCTGCTACTATTTGCCCTGCTTTGCCACCTCCAAGAATGAGTGCATTTGGACAGACATGCTCTCCAACTTCGGCCACTCAGGATATCAAGCAAAGCACTATGCCTGCATCCAGAGGGTGGAAGGCTACTGCAGCTGGTATAGAGGATGGGCACCTCCAGACAAAACGATAATCAATGCCACAGATCCCTGAGCAGCTCTCCCTTTCCTTATCTCCCCTCTCCCTTACTTGTGGCTGATCTTCCTTTGGACACTAACTCTTACCAGATCGTGATGATGACAATGAAATTAGTGCCTATTTTCATGCAAATTCTAGCACTTCGAACACTTAAAAAAAGAAAAGGAAAAAAAAAAGAAAGGAAAGGAAAGAAAAAAGAGTGTGCTACCTTACTGAATTTGTAATCACCTTTTCCATTTTTTGATACCACTCATTTTGATCAGACAACATTTGGGAGCTTACTTTTGCACACCAGAGGGAAAAATGGGAGGGAAAAAAAAGGAAAAAAATAAAAAAAGATGGAGCTCTTGCTCTCTTATGTGTATCATTAGCTGTAGCAATATAATCTCTATTTTTTTAGGAAAACAAAAATCTAAAAACTATGCCAATTAGGCACTGTATTCTATGCGCTGGCTTCCCATCACCCCTCCTCATGCACTAAGTGCTGAAAATACATAGAAAAATCTATTTTAAGGGAAACAGATTTCATTAATCAGATTAATCAGGCAAATGAAACAAAATGAAAAGAAACCCAGCCTGAACTATGGATAAAATGACATCCAAAAGAAATCCTCCTCTCTAGGAGAGATTGGCAATGTGATTGACTCCAGCAGTGGGAGACTTTACCTGGTGTGTCTGACCACATCATCTGGTAAAAACATTGTTGACTGACTTGCTAATTCAGTCACAGTGTGAATGCAACAGCACATTTGAAGTTCTGGCTTTACCCAGAACAAAAGAGAGTATTTTGTATTCTTGTTGTTGTTGTTTCAAAAGCAAAAGCCCCATCCCCTATTTTCAGGGAGGTAAATGCAACTACAGCAAAGCATAAGAAGGGTTGAGCATCCTGTTTTGAGCAGCATTGGCCCCTGAAATTTTTTGCAGCTTAGCTTCAACAGCAAAACCAGCTTGCGAACACCTTAAACCAAACAGATGCAAAAATAACTGTAAATCAATCATGTGCAAGAGGGAAAGGGGAGACTTGCTAGAACTCATATTATTAAAAAAAAAAAAAGTATTGCCAAAATAGTGTTTTGCTGAACTAAGATGTATATACACATAATGACATAAGCTATTTTTGACAGGATGTGGAATTTTTTTGGTGTTATAAACAAAAGAATGGTTTGATTGTGTTTTAAAGACAGAAATATTGACATTCCGAGTTGGTGAGTCGCTTTTAAGATATTGAAGCTCCAGTGTATCTGCAGTAGTGGCTACAGTCATTGTTTCCTCTGTAACTCCTTGCACCACGGTTCCTCCCCTGCAGCTACAATAGCTGCATTTGTTTATATGGTGAAAGGAAGTGTGTGTGTGGGCTAGGCAAGAAAAAGTGGTCTCCTAATAAGTGTTGTCTGGGATCATAAAATTTTCAGCTGCCCGGAGGATTCCTTCTGTGTCAAGTGCTGTGTTTCCCTCTAGGCACTGTTAAGCATAGCCCTGTGCATGTGCTCATACCATGTCCTGCAGTCATGTGGGAGGAGAAGCCTTACTGTCTTGTGCTTTGCTGTTGACTGGAGAAGTTTTTTTTCATTCTATTTTGTTTTTTTATTATTAAGAAAACTATAATATAATTTTTCTTATCAAATAAAAGTATTTTAAGTTTTAATGATGGTGAAGAAGGGGTGCTGACAAAATGGGTGACTTAAGTTTTGGATGGGGAGGGCTTGGGCAGGGAGAAGATTGTGCTTAACTTCATTTTTGTATTATTATGATTATTTATCTTAAGTTTCCATATATCTTCCGTTCATTCCACTTAGAAAGCAGAGCTGCCACCAGCAGGAAAAAGTTGTTGCAGTGATTCCAGCTTGGGGCAATACAGCATTTTACTGTCAGTGACCTCAATTACCGGAGAGTTGTTTAGAACCACTTTGCCAAAAGGAAAAGAATGGGTGTCTGAGATGGGCCCTGTGTTTTTAAGTTCCTTGCATGCTACCAGAGCTCTGCCAGATGTGCACCCTCTGAAACGCCCCATTTGCTGGATGACTTGCTGCAGCAAAAAACTTCATTTTTAGCATGAACTTTAAAGGGCGTTTTCACGGAGTTGCTGTAAGAGGTGCCTAGGTCTGCTGCATATATTTTTTTTTCCCAGCAGCTCTGAGTGGCGATGCAGCACAAAACACATAGAAAGTCTATTGGATTTTCCTGTGATTTAGATTTGGAATACTTCTCAGAAGTCCTCTTCCCTGTGACTACTCCTAAATTATGGGTTGGAGATGAGAGGGAGAGTAGGGTGCTTCATGACACCCGTCGCAGGATCAGGTGGTGGTTCAGAAACTTGTTCCTTTTGGCAAAATATGGGTTTGGGCTTTGGGCCCAGTGGAACAATCTCTGTTCAAGTTTTGCATGGCTGACAAAATCTGTGAGGGTCACTGAGGGTAGAATGGAGCCACCCTCAGTGTTTGCATTGTTTGGAGTCAGCATTGCAGGATGTTGCCCTCCTCAAGCTCAAGGTGACTTGGCAAAGCTGTGTCTCTTTGAGCTGCAACCCCTTCTCCCAGCTTTGGAAGGCTAAACAAAAATGCCCCTCGATGCAGTAAAGTGTTGATTTGACTTTTCATTAAACTGCAGCTCTGCATATTTTACCTGTCACTGATTCATTTAGCTAGCTGAGACATCACAGTATTGCACTCAAATTATTGTGAAAATATTTGCGTTCTAATACTATGAGGACTTGTGTCCCTGCGTAGGATATAATGTAGCTATGTGCTTTGTAAACAACAAACCAGCAGATGCATTACCAGAAAGTGAAGCATATTCCCACTTTGTTTTGCAGACAGTAAAATGTTTCTGAGATGCAGACAGCTAGACTGGCAGGGGCAGAGGTTTGGTGGCAAATCTTTGCCCTTGCTGTGTAAAGAAGCAGTTGTTAAGGCTTTTCAAAATGTGAAGCCGAAAGGAGGGGGAAGAATCCAGTGAAAATACATTTCTTTTGGGAAGCTTCTTTATTTTGTTTCTGTGGATGCTATCAGGGACATGCATTTCTTGGGCTTGTGCTTACATTAAGGATCTGCCTGAAGGCACTCCTGAAGTGGAAGCCATTACATGGATTGAACAGGCTCTAAATTAGACTCAAAGACTTCTTCCTTTCTGTCAGATCTCCTTTCTTCTGCCTTGCTAAGTCACTTCTGCCTGCCAATGGAGATGTCCAGGATTACACACACACTCCCTGCCACCATGCTTTAGACACACAAACATTATTAAAAATACTCTTTGAAGTCCATAGCTAATTTTTAGACTGAAGCTGTTCAGTTTCTTATTTATGCATATTTTTTCCCTTACTTGCTGTAGAGTGTTTCCCCCTTTAAAATGACAAAAATAGATATTGAAGGTTTGGGAAAGGTTAGATTCTATTTGCCTTTTCCAAAATGGAGGGGGTGGAGAGTAGGAGGAGATCTTTGCATGGATTTCCTTAAATAAAGTCCTCTTGTGGGAAGCTTCTACCTCCAATGTATGGGGGAAAAATGCCATTTTTAAGTCTCAGTTTCCCATATTTTGAAGAGTTATGTGGCCCTTAAGGTAGGACTATTCTAAAACCTAAATCTATCATTGTATCCCATTCATACTTGTCAGAGTGAAATGCTACCTCACAGTGATGGGAAACATACTGTTGTGTTTTTACAGTAAAGGCTGTTGGAAATAAAGGCCTCCATGAGAACAAGTTTCCATCCTTGCAGATGTCTCTGAAAATACTGCTCGCTTATAATGTGGTTTATAGCTTAGAAGGACAGAACAGAATTTAGGGAACTGCAAAAAGTTTTGGTCTTTTTTAGTGTAAGTGACTTCTGGGGCTACCAGTCTTGAGAAAAAACCATTAAAATCCACCAAACATTTGCTGCTGTTTTGCTTGTTCTGGCTTCTCCTTCTCTCTGACACTGTCCTTCCTTCATAGAGCCACTCTGCTGTTCCTGATAGTCACGGAAACTTGGGGAGAGAACCAAACCCATGTGAAAAATCTTGTCCAGAAGGAATGTATTTGTTGCTAAATTTTCTAGCACTGTTTACAGTTTTCCTCCATGTTATTTATAAATTTTATATTCAGTGAATGTATATTGTCTTTTAAGGTAATGTTGCATAATGTTCACTTTTTATAGTGTCCTTTTATTCTAAACAGTAAAGTGGTTTTATTTCTATCACAGACATTCTGTCTCTGCTTCACTTGTATTAGTTTCTGTCGACTTCAAATGTACACAAATGGATTTGCAACTGGATTTATTAATTTCCTTCCCTTTCCTGATACCCTTTTATTGGTCCCAAAGCAGATATTCCACCTCTGGCAATTCTTGTGCTTTGGCAAAGATCCCTTCAGGAATCCCCCCTCTTTTTAAGAGGTTGTTCTCTTTAAGAATTGTTACTGTGGTCATAAGCCCAGGAGAGGCAAAAATTCCGTTTTGAAGTTAATGACTCCCAGTTGTTAATTGGCCATAGGAGGTCAGTACAGAGCAAGGCACTCATTAGGGCTGGCTGTAGCACCAGTAGGTCCTTGGAAGAACACTTGCCAGATTGCTCTTGTTTCCAGAAAACTGATCATTATGGGGAGGTCTGAAAGGTGCATGCCCATGACAAAGGGAAGAGAGGTTCATTTTTTCTGCTGTGAAATGTCAGAATCTTGTGTCCTCTCTTCAGGCTTACTGTTTAAGGTTGATTTAAAGTGCCCTGTTCTCGTGAGAAAGAAGCTTCAGAAAAAGCATTTTCAGATAAGTTAAAATGCTCACAAAAATGGACCTACTGTTAGAAACTTCCTATATATCACTTTTTACTCCTGGAAAATCTAGTCTCTACAGAGATGAAAGAATGAAAGAGATCTTTGAATCTGTTCTCTGTTTAATCCAAAGGCTTAGAAAGTAGACTCTGGAAAATTGTGGGTATAGAAGGATGAGGGTCTCCTGTGTGAGAACTGAAGTGCTTAAAGTGTGCCACATTGCAGAGGTAAAACCATAGCACTCGTTATCAACACTTCCAGGGGGTCACCCATCAAAGGACCACAGGGAGCTTTATGAGTGCTCACTGGTGCAGCTTGAAAATGCCTCCAGGAGAGTGAAGAGAAAGAGTGGTAAAAGGGGATCAGTATATTCCTATCTGACAAGTGGAGAAGCTGATGCACAGTGGACAAGCAACCTCCACAGGTGTTTGGTGATGACTGCAATGCAGTAAGCTTGGTGTAGGCACTTGACCTCTCAGACTCTCACAACCCAGGATGCTGTGAAGATGCTCCCACAAAAGATATTTATAAGTTGTGTAGATTCATTCTCTGAGGCAGACCACCCCCCCTCACCTGGGAAGGGCTGACCTGAACTTGCCCAAGTGGATTGTTGCTTCTGTAAATTTTTGGGAAGTGACTGATTTAAACCAGATTACTGAGGCTTGCGTGTCAGCAGTAGTGTTTGTGCTCATATGAGATTACCTACAGTTTGAAAGGCTTCCTGTACCCTTTTGGAAGTAAGTAATAGCATCTCCAAGTGGGTGATTACTTATAAAGATGGAAAACAAGTGAAATTAAAATCAGTGCTAAACCAATCTGCTTTGCTGGTACCAAACTTCTGAGGAACCAAGAATCAGATAGCTAGCCAAGAAAATTGTGCTAAAAGTGCTAACTTATTTGCAATGATAACCTTTATCAAGTCTTCAAAAAATACTGTTCTTGAAATGGTGGTCCAAGTCACAACTGTCCTGAAGCATTACTTATGTCACAAAACCTTCTTCATAAATTATTAGGAATTAAATGCAACTAATTAATCTTATAAATGTGCAAAACACTGTCACATTGTTCGAGGACTATCCATTTCTTTATGTCTTAAATGATAATACAACTTCATGACTGTACTTACCTCCGTGATGTGCCTGTGAGGCATGGAAGTGCTGTAGTCTACACAGCACAGGTAGAGATACTGGAACAGAGAGGTGAAGGACTGGCATTTCAAAATATTTGAGTACTTAGCAGGCAGCAGTGGGATTTTTCACAAGAAAATAGATGATCATGTATCTACACTCTGTTTTGTCTTGTGGCTGGCCCACAGTGTTGCAACAAGTGTGTGAGAAAAGACGGGATTGAACATTTTTGAGCCTTAGTTTGACATCTCAACAGCCCTCGTGTTCAGGCTGGCAGTGCTGCTTGGGTTCACAGTCAAGCCTGGGAAATCAGCTCAGCCAGCCAGTGGTCACACAGGGGGTCATGGTTCATACAGGGTTCCATCAAAGCCTCAGCCATGTAGGAAGAGCCACTAATTCATGGATGTAAGTTGGGAGCAAAAACGCACAAAGGACTAGTCTTTCCTTTAACACAGGGAAAACAAGAGCCATGACCAGCTGTAAACAAAGCCCCTCTCTTTGCCATGTTCTCCAGGACTAAAGGCACCTATGCAGATTTCTTTGGAAGGTGCCCTGAGAGTTTGGTACAGTGCCCAGCAGTCACACAGGGCACTGAGTGTTCAGCTGTTGACAGAAAGACCAGACCCCAAAGCACTGTGCAAAGAAAACATGAGAAGCTGAAACAAACTCTTTTAAGAACTCTAACTTACCCTGAGTACCTTCAGGCTGATAAATGTTTCATGGATGGTGAGCACGTGACAGACCAAGCGAACTGACATTGTGAAACAAACATCTCTTAGGACCCATGTTCCAAATTGTCAGCATATTTTAAACAATTCCAGGAGTAGGGAAAACCCACTTTATCTGAATAGAGTGATTATTTGCTCTAAGGGATGAGCTTTTTGTTGACTGTGTTTTAAAAAGGAATTCTGCTTTAATTTTGAGCCTCTTTGTACATTTTTTCAGGGTCCTTACATGACTTAGGGGAGGGCTGGGCAAAAAAGGAAAGAGGTTCCCAAACAGTGTCTTTTGCATAGCACTTTTCAGCTATTATTTTTCTGTAAGTAAAATTTATACTCGTCCCAGCATTACCACCACCATTTCCTGTGCCCAACTTGCATCTGTTGTCTCCACCCCATCCATAACGGCATCAGAAGAAAGCAAAGTTACTCACCATCTGCTTATGGCTTGGGAAGAACGTTTGCTCCACCAGGGGAAACTTCTCAGGGCCCAGTGAGTTGAAGATTTTAATGAGCTGAGAGAACTTGGGGTGAGGGAGGGGGAACAAAAAACAGACACAGTGGATGTCAGTGATTTATTGTGCAACAGGCAAATGTTTGCAAAATGTTCTGATAATGGTGAAGGAGGTGAGAGAAACCTTATCATGTCTTTCCCAACTTGCTTTCTTGACCTGAGAGCAGCAAGAAAATATGAAGCTGCTGTGTTTATCCATGGCCAAGCCAGCCTATGAACACAAACCTTGGACTAAGGGAGCATAGAAAAGATTCAAGAGCCAGAAGGGAATCAGTTTGCATTTACTTACAGATCTACTATGAACAAGATCTGCATTCCAAATGCAGCAGGGGAGAGGAGCCTTTCTTAGTAGAGGACAGACCCAGGAAAACTCCTGCCTGAGACCAAATAAACCAAAGCTGTCCCTTGGATCTCTTCCCCACAGCCAAATCCAAGCAAAGCACTTTGTGCTGGAGGGCAGGAGAGCTGCTAAGGGACAGTGATTATGAGAGGGTTGGAGTGTCAGACCAAGGGAGTAGAGTCCACTGTTAACCAGAACTGACATTTATTGTGAACCAAGGGCCCCCAACAGCCCTTCATGAATGACAGGAGAGACAGGGGTTCATCTGCCTGTCCCTGTCCCCTCTACCATGAGGTCTGAGGAAGGCACCAGTCTGTGAGGGCAGTATCTAGAGAGCAGTATAACATCAATGGGGACAGCAGCCACTCTGGTATTTCACACACAAGGAGGAACATTTGTCATTGTCCCCACCCGTCAGCATGAACTTCACCTTCATCACCACTATCATCACATTACAAACCCTTTTATCATTCAGGATTGTGCCCAACCAGACACAAAGCTCCCCATGGTAGGACTGAGTTTTGATTTCTGTTCAGGTACCAAAACTCCAACAGGAGTGTAACACATCACAGCAAATTCCTGCTCTGCTTCAGCCATCTGTGAAGCAAGCAGACTGTTCTGTGTGTTGTCTGCAGCCTCACTGTTTGATCCATCATTCATCAGCCAGAGAAAAAAATCAAAACTATAAGGGAGAAATCTAATAACCATGACAGAAAATGTTTCTGAAGCAGGGTTGATATCCCAAAGAGAGTAAGAGTGATACATGTCCCAGAATCTCAGGAGGAACTTAGAGACAGCCCTGTTACCACAGAGTGCTGAACTGGCATGACTGATGGTGAAGTGCTTGGACTGGCAGCTGCATAAGAGAATAACATGTTTGGGGATGGGTTCCTGCTGAGCTGGTAGATAGGACTGAGTTCCCCATGGAGTCCTATTCACAAAGTAATTTATAAATTGAATTCAGTTTCCAAGCCCCCCAGAATTTGGCAAAATCAAGTTAATTAATAAGGTCTCCACCCTGGGCCAAGGAAGGACAGATTTTAAGTCCTTTGCTTGAGTTTCTCAAGTTGCTCATCAAAGGTAGGGATGTATTAATCTCAAAGGAGACCCCTCTGTCACCTGAGGGAAGCAACACACAGATTAAGAGAAGGAAACAGACATCTAGGGAAGAAGGGAAAGAAAAGTAAGCTCCCTTTCTTCCCAATAGCATTAGCTGCTTAGTCTTGCATCTTCTGAGCACTTCTGGGCAACAGCTGGAGCCAGTAAATGCACCAAATTACAACACCAAGGTTACATTGCAGATAGAGAGAGGTACTGAGGATATTTTCTGCTGAGTAGCCCTGTTAAAGGCTCCTCTCCTGGTTACTGGGCTAGTCTAAGAACTCCAAAAGAATTGCTGTGTGAGAAGTTGAAACTTCATTTGCTGGTGGAGAAGAACAACCCCTTTGAGAGTTAAATCTTGGCATCCAGTCACTGTGCAAAAAAATTAGGCTGCAAGGTGTGTGCCAGACCCAGGCCAAATGCTGAAGAGGCAGCTGCCAGCAGATTTGCAGACAAATGCAAAGAATCCTTTTCCTAATCTCATAGTTCAAAACACAGCATTTAAAGAAAATCCAGGAAACATCAAGAGGCAGCATATCCCATCACTAACACCACCACCACCCTCACATGCATCAGCAGATAAGAGGAAAAACTCCTGATGTAGAATAATTATTGTTGGCAAGGAAGGTATTGATGTTGTGGAAGGAGGACAGCTTGCTTCTCTCAACTACTTGCACTAGCCCTGCACATTCTAGAAAAGAAAAATAAAGCCCTGTTTTGACTAGCAAGGTGAGCAAACAGGGCTTAAAAGTTAAACACAATGAGCCAGAGACGGGCAGAGAAGGAAAAACACTCTGGCTGAGAACAGCCCATGCCCCTTGCTGTGTGTGCACGCAGCCCTGGTGAACCATGGACACCGTGATGTTGAGGCAATGTACATTTATCCTGGGAAAACAGCTCAAACAAAATAACTGGAACAACTGTGCAGCTGATGATAGACAATGTTCTGACTTGTTCCTTTTGAAGCATACAGCTCTTGGCTGTTGCTGAAGTAGTGAGTGTTTCAGATGAGAGATTCAGACATCTGGGAGCCTCGTCACTGGGCCAAGCCTGCAAAAAGGTCTGACTTTGGTATTGCCCCTCATGGGACAGTTCCCTCCCATTTTCTCTTTTTTCACCAGTTGTTAGGGAGAGGATGTTGACAAAGAGACTCCCACCTTACGTGGCCCAGCAGCCTCTGAGATACCTGGTAACAGAGCTCAAGTAACATCTCCCCATGCAGATGGGTAGGAATGTTGTTGTCAGCAGCTCTGCTAGATATAACCACACCTTCCACATGCTGGCAGCAGTTCTGGCTTTCTGTCCTTCCACTGGTTTTAGTGAGATTGCATCCAGACCACAGATAACACATGGGGGAAGGCAGTGTGGCACAGCCTGGTTTTAGGTACCTGGAACAGGTAGGCAAGGGAAATGCTTTGGCCTGACTGTTTGGAGATCAGAGTTACATGCATGGAGTCTTTACAGAGAAATAAAAAGATCCATTCAGAGGACCTTAAGGCCTTTCACACATTTTGAAAGTGCCTAGGTTGTCGGGGAGCCAATATCCCTTGACAGTCAATAATAGTTTGGCTAGGAGTCACTGGACTCAGGAGGTGACTGTCAGAAATATTTATTATTTTCTGCTGCCTTACAGATGCAAAAGTTGCTTTGCAATTACAGATATCACCTGCATGCAGTGTGAGCACTATTCTGAGCATTCTTCCCTCTGTATTTTGGATTGCAACTTAGAATTCTAACACAGAAATGATTATTGGTGGTAGAAGCATTGTGCTTAGTGTGCTTATAGTAGTATTTCTCAATAGTTCCAGCATCATCTTAAAACTTAGATTTCTTAGATGTTTCTCTCAGAGTGTGAGATCCCCTGAATACTTTTTTCTTTTCTCTCAGAACCATCTAATTCAAACTGTGCCTGTTTTAATTTTTGAAGACGTTTTTGTGTTGCAGAACTGGAAACCTGGCAAATGTGATTAAAAATGGGGCTGCATGTTCGAGTAAACTCAAACCCAAACTCAGCTGATTGTAATTAGAGTTGCTGAGAATAAAATGTGGTTGCAAACTGCCAAAGAAAAGCAGTCTCAATTTCATCCCCCTCCACAAAATCATAAACATTTCTGTGAAATTGAACCATTTTTGGAGAAAATAAAAAATGAGAGTGAAAAGCACATTTCCCAGGGGTATTTAATTTCAGTTCTTCATGCATCTCAACTGTTTTCTAGATCCAAAAAGTTTCCAGTAATCTTTGTCATGCAGATGCCTTATTTCAAGATGCCTGTTTTGCAATCAAAGTGGAACGTGCACCGAAGTGTCCCTATCAATCACTTCCCAGCTATCACAAAACCAGAATTTTCTGATTCTGCTGCCAGTGAAGCTTTTTGCCCTCAAATGCCCCATTGCAATCTCTACATGAGCTTAAATACCATCTGAGCATTGCTCATTCACTGCAATCTTAGATTGCTGAGCACGTTACAATCACTGGTTTGGGGGTGTTGTGTGTGCAGGGGCAGCAAGGAAAGGAGGCATTCTGCAAACCTGTTTCAATTGCTTGCAAGTGGTTTCCTTGACTCCTCTGGGAAGGCTGCCTGTGCCAGCTGTATTCCCCATGAGGAAAGCATGGCACAACCAGAGCAGCTAGAGCCAAACTGCTGGCAGAGCCAAGTTCTCCCACACTGCTTTTCCAGCACAGCTTTTTTTTTTTTTTTNCAGAGCCACGAGGGCCAAACTGCTGGCAGAGCCAAGTTCCCCCCCCCTGCTTTTCCAGCCCTGCTTTTTTTTTTTTTTTTTTTCCCCTTCCTTTTTTAAATGTGCTCAGTTTGTTTGTTTTCTTTTATTTTAGATGCCTAAAAATAGGCCTTTCACATCTTGAGGCCCCTTCACACCATCAGAAATGTAATTAAAAGGCATGTTATGCAGAGTGTCAACTATGCCCTGACTGCCTCAACCCCAGAATCAGACGGAATGGACCACGTGACTGTCAGCAAAAGGCAGTGTAAATGTGGAGGCTTTTTGTATTGTCACCAGGGCCAATGCACTTGTGTGTAGGACCAACTGTCAGAAACAATGTGGAGGTGTGATACTGAGCCTGGAACTGAAAAATCAAATGGAAATTAAGGTCAAATGCACACTAACCACCTATACAGTGATGGCGAAGTGAGATTGTTCTCACTACTCTGATTATTGCATGACAACATTTTAGGAAAAGACAAGATCTTTCTTTTGGCCTCAACAAACCCCAGAAATGTTGTAAAGGGGGGGGGGAGGAACTGAAAAGACTCTGTTTATTACACCGGTACCATTTGAGTAAGAAATTACTTAAACCCAACACTGCCCAATCATGGAAATAAAAGTCTGAGTCACTACAGACCTCATCTAGACTTGAGCTACCAACCAACACCCTGAGGACCACTAGGATATTTATTCCAAGGAGAAAAACAACAATAAACCCCCACTTAATTAGGTGAGGAGGAAGATTGTTATCATCTGATAAAAAACATTCGATCTCACCCCAAGCTCAATTTGTGCAATGAGTAAGGGAATTCCTGAAAATGCATCTAAAAGTTTTCCATGGTGTCATATTGGAAAACCCCATCTCCTTCTCACATCCATATGGCTGTACTTTCCTGCTTTGAACCTAGAAGAATGCAGGGAAATTTCCATTCTGGAGGCATCAGTGATCAGAGAAGACATTTTGGGAAATGAATGATGAAACTGCTTGGAAAGCCCATAGGCCAATTCCAAAATGGTATCAGATCTGACTTCCTCCTGCAGGTGCTGCCACGGCCAGCCTTACTCTTGTGGCTCATGGCCAACTTATCTCTCCATCTCTTCTGCAGCTTCAGCTGCCTTGGACCTGTCATAGAAATGGTCTGGGGATTTGGGGCTGAGAAAATCCAATTATAATATTTTTCAAGGTTTTCTGAGATTCTCATGTGAACTTGACAAAATTTAAAGAATGGGTGATGAGATCTTCCAGTGCAGAATATCAAAACACTGTCCTGTCCTCATCAGGAGCTGACCCAGCCGAAGTCTTTGCAAGGTGCAGTGTTTCAGGTTCAGTGAACCAACACTTTATGATAATATTGCATTTAGTTCTGGAACTGTTGAGAAACTCTACGTGTGTGGTGATTTGACCCTGACTGGACTGATTTTCTCTACCTCTTCCCATGTGGGTCCTTCCCATGCCTTACAAGAAATCTAGGTGCTGCTGCACTATCAGCTGTTGGTGATCCTTTGGAGTCTGGGACAAGGGAAACATCCTGCTCAGGGTGAAGAAATAACACCTTGATACAACTAGAAGCTGATAAAGAAGTAGTGCTGGTACTTTTCCCCCAAGAACTCCCACCTGGATTCCTAAGGTTGTTTAGATTTTAACCTAAAGAGTTACTTTCACTCCTGTGAAACTCCTGGACGGCGAGCGGGGCTTTCTATCGGTACCAGAGGTCTCCTCTGCAGGGCTGACCCTCAGCAGAGCTGGATCCTCACTTACCACCCAGGGCTTGCTGCAGAAGTTGTAGATGGAGTAGAGGGAGTTGACCGTGTGGACGCCGCCGTACTGCAGGCCGATGATGAGGCTGCGGAAGTCTTCCCCCAGTGCCATGCTGTAGGCGTGCTGGCGGATCAGGACAAAATCCGGCTTGAAAGACCTGGAAGAGACGAGCAGAATGGTGTTTTACTTTCAAAGGCTCCAGAAGCACTTCTAACCACTCCTTGTTTCTTTTCCATCCTTCCCCTTTCTTTTCACTAACACGTGTGGCTCTTCTCTTGGGCCTCTCATGGTGTCTTGCTTGTGTTATAATGTAACAAACCCAACAAAACCCCCCACGTCATTAAAAAAAAAAAAAAAAAAAAAAAATCCAACGTAGCTGCAAGTGTGAGAGCATAGAAACAGGCCAAACAGATTTTCTGCAGTTTCCATGTCACTCAGGCATGCACAGGAACAAGCCACAAGCAGAGCCAAGGGTCATAAATTCACTGGTGGGGGGATTCTCTTTTCTTTCTAAAAGCTTGGCCGTTCTTGGCAAGCTCGTTGCAATGTGCGAGGCAGATGAGGGAGCAAGTTTGTTTCCTGACGATTTAGCTCCGTATTGAAGCAATGCCCAGTGGGTGGGAAGATCATAAGGGATTTCAAAAAGCTCTCGTACACATCCATACATTGACACACATTCCCCCTTTAATCAGTTTACTACATACACAGCACATCCCAGGCTCTTATAGCTGTGAGTCAACAAGTGAAGGGCAGGCATGGCAATGTAATTAATCAAATGAGCAGAGCTCCTCATGCTGCTGTGACTCATGGTATGGACTTCCAGAATATTATTTAGCAGGAGTGGAGCTTGGAGTCCTATGGTTCAACAGCAGCAGCCCCCAGCTAATGCACAGAAAAGTGAGGCCCTTTCTAGGTAAGCCAACAGGCAATGGATTATCTTTCAAGCAGCCAGATTTTATTCCTTGCTGACACTCTCTCTTCAAAGCCATTCAAAAATATCTGGAAACAGCAGCTGGAAAGAAATGGTTCCCAAAATGGAGCTCGGCAGTTCATTCTCGACGGAAGGGGCTTTTCCACGGAAAGAAGGGATTATTTTACAAGTTAACAGAGGTTGCATCAAGGACATTGAAAAATTTCCATGCTGTATTAAAGATTTTCAGAGAAACGAGCTTTCTAACCAGGTCCCATTACCTCACTACCCTCGAACATTTTCCTTGCTAAGAGACTATAATTTCTATCCCTTGGATGTATGAGCTGGAAATACTTTGGGTTTATAGCCCCTATTTATATTTCCATCATTCTGGCAGGGAAATGTGAGATGGTGACTCTGGGCCAGATTGTGGCAACAAACACTGTACACAAACCCCAGCACAGCTTTGTTGTTTTAAAGCTGTTCATTTTGTTTGTTGACCTTGGACTTTTGTTATCACCCGCCTGAGACACGGTGAGGAGCATGCTCAGCTTTTTTGATGCAAGAGGCCAAGCTGTAGAAATGTTGTGATTCCCTCCCATGGAGTTTTTTCAAACCTAGGCATGTTCCCTAATGTACTTGGCACCAAAGGTGGTGCTTTCCTCCAGCAGTGAGATGCATAATGAGCACCACGAGGGCTGTGCTATCGCTGCGCAGCAGATTTATGGACCTCCCTGGTGTCAGTGGAGATGAGGCAAGTGGTGACCCCCACTGGGAAACAGCAAGTGAATACAAATCTTGGAAAGTCTGAGCTGCTCCATTCTGCTGGACTTGCTGTTTAGAAAGCACCCTGGAAGCAGGCACAGGTCCCCAAGAAGGATTAACCAGCTGCTTAGGACCAGGCTCGGTATCTGTGCTGAGTTACTGAACAGTTGTGGTGCCTGGAGAGGCAAGAGCTCCAGGCATGTCTCTCTTCATCCAACTTTCTGAGAGGGGGAGGACACAGAGTGGCTGGGAAACTGCCTTCATTGGCTTTACTTTTGCCAGCCAAAAGCTCAGGAAAAAAGCTCTTGTCTTTTCAGATGCTGGCAAAGAAAGAGTTTCTTCCCTTAGACGACGGACACAAGAATACAGAATTAATGTAGAAAAGCCTATTCTCCAACTCTGTCCTGCAGGAAGGCAGGGCACTCTCTCATGCAGCAGATGAGGAGTGAATCTCTAAAGCGAAGGTGGACACTGAATCCCTGTTTTGAGCTGTGGAACAATGTGAGTGTTCCCATGGATACTGAGAATAAGGCAGTGCAGTGCCAGGCCTGAGACTAGCTGAGAATAAACATCAGCTGCAGAGCACCAGAGCCTGAACGGAGAAACAGAGACCAGCAGCAAAATGAGTAACAATCAATAACATTTCTGTGCAGAAGCAGCTCCCCAGCCTGGTTTGTGTAGAGAAGATGATCACAATTCCTGCTGGGAGGTTTCATGCCTTAAAGAGATCTCCTATTTCTTATTTCTGCATATAGCCATAACTCTGGCTTGCTTCCTGGTCCTTCAGCTTTTTCTTCTTTTGAAGCACAAAGAGATTCAAGGGCATGAAGAAAGAACACAGAAGAATACACTATTTGCATCAGAAATAGGGTGATCAACACATTAGATTGTCCCCCTGTGCTGAGCACTGGTGAGGCCACACCTCAAATCCTGTGTTCAGTGTTGGGTCCCTTGCTGAAAGAAAGACATGAAGTGCTGGAACGTGTGGTAGTGAGGTGGGAATTGGCCTCTTCTCCCAGGTAACAAGGTATAGGACAAGAGGGAATGGCTTCAGGTTGTGCCAGGAGAGGTTTAGTGGATGTCAGGGAAATTTTCTTCATGGAAAGGGTTGTCAAGCATTGAAACAGTCTGCCCAGGGAAGTAGTTGAGTCACCAGCCCTTGAACTGTTCAAAGGATGTTTGGATATGGAACTTAGGGGTGTGATTTAGTGGTGAAAATGGCAGTGCTCATTAATAGTTGGATCAATGCTCTTAGAGGTCTTTCCCAACCAATTCTGTGATGGTCAAAATACTTCTTTGTGACCCCTTCTACTGTGCATAATCATGTGCAGCCAAAGGGCGCTTTATATTTCAGCACCATGATGGGTGAGAAAGCTTTTTCCTGGTGTTGTTGGAGAAGGATGGGTTCTCCTGCTCTCTTTTTAGAAGACTGACAGTCTTACAAGACACTTTGCTCCTCGTGTCAATAGAAAAAGGTCTTCCCAGGACACTGAAGACGACATCCTCACTTCAGGTTCTGGCCACCCTCCATTATTCTAGGAGACTTCATTCAGCTTTCAGATACTTCCCAGGGATCAAGACACACTTCCAAAGCCTTTCCTATCTGGCATGACAAAGAGAAGAAGAGAACTGCATAATTTAGCAAAATGATACAACAAGTTATGCATTACTGGCAATTAATGAAGCCTTCAGGGAAGTGTCTGAGGCACAAGTCCAAGCCATAAGAGGCTGCAACTTTTGCCCAAGAAGTGCAAAAAATCCCTCCAAATATGCAGTGCCCCAGGTGTCTGGCACCTAATAGAAAATGGCATTTATAAATAGGAACAAGTTCTTTTTGTGTGTTGCTTGGGTGTTAATAGTATTGTTATTACATTAATGAAAATTAATATGAAATTAATGGCATTTTCCCCTATTTCAGTGTTAGATTTAACATTCTGTTTAATGCTTTAGTAAAGTGGAAAATTTGCTAAGAAAAAAATGTCCTTTCAGTCAAAACCTCCTGTCATATTTTCCACAGAAAGAAATAAACCTTGCTGAAGTTATTCAGAGAAAGAACAAATGTGACTGCTTATATAAATAAGATAACACAGAACTGGTTTTAGAGAAAAAAGAAAGCAACATAGAATAAAGAATAACCTGGCTGGAGGAGAAGAAGTAGTTTTTTTGTTTTTTTTTTTTTTTTTTTTTTTTTTTTTTTTTTTTTTTTTTTTTTTTTTTTTTTTTTTTTTTTTTTTTTGAACATTGTAATAGAGAATGACTGAGTAAAAAACATGGGAGGTGTGGGAGATTAGTGCAGCAAAAGCAGCAGGAGCCAGGAATCACAGTTGCAGTAGGACCAATACCACTGCAGGCAGATGAGGACAGCCTGGAAGATGCTCTGATTTGCTTCTCAGCCACAGGTCAATGCTTAGCTAACCATTAAATCATGTCACACATTCTCTGAACTGTAGTCTGGCAGTCTCAAAAGTCTGCCATGTATTTTACTTCTAAACTGATTGACATTGACAAGGAAAAACATGTGGACTCAGACAAAAAGTAGTAATATTAGTAATATTACTGAAAGTAGTAACAACCACGCCTGCCAACACCAACTTGCCTTCAAAATGCTTGTGATCCTAAGCTTTTACAGAAGGTGATCCAAATACTTTCCAACATCACAGAGTAAAATCATAGAGTAATTTAGGTTGGAGAGGATCTTTGGAAATCATCTGGCCCAACACCATGCTCATTGAAGGGCTAACTTTGAAGTGACATTAGGATGATTGCCATTCCCTGGAGGAAGCCTTAGTAAAAACCCATGTGGAAAGGAGACAAATTATGACAGGATTGATAAAAAAAAAAAAAAATAGCTGATCAAGACTGAAACAATGTACAAAAATTTTGAACTAGTCTTGTATTTAATCCTGGATTAACTAATTATTGAGTGCTCTAGACCCTGGCGGCTTAGTCCTTATTGGAAAGAATTACTGTAAATGCAAAAAGGGTCAGGGAGTAGTTTAGTATCTGAAATGCTCTCCACCCTGGTCTGCTCAGAGGGACTTTTTCTTTCTGGCAGCTGCCTGTATGCCAAATGTTTTCCTGATAACTGTCAGCATCCTGCCTGCACGTTGGCTGGACGCTAGCTGCTGGGGAGGTGAAGGGGGACATTATTCATCTGGGACATCAGCAAACCCCGAGGGGTGAAGCAGGCCTCCAAGCAGCTGTTTAGCAGCAGGAGCTGAGGTGGAAGTAACTGAGAATAAATACATAAATCATCACACCCCACTGTCTCTTCTCTTTTGTACTTCCTGCTAAAAGAAAAATTAAAAAAAAAATTTAAAAAAAATTGAGGACAGGGACAGGCAGGTGAAGAAGGGGGAGATATTAGTGAAAAAAACCAATGTTAGATCATCCCCCATATGGGAATAATTTCTCAGTTTATAAATGTTTACTAGAGGTGTTAAATTGCTTCATATGTAACTGCAGCTTGCCAGGGTGTATACCCAGTTAGACACCTTGCCCCAGCTCATTGTCTCTGCAGGGTATTTCAGAGAGGAAAGTGGTTATTTGGCACATTGGTCCCTAGCCTAAACTGAATTTTCAAAAGCTTACAGGCTGTTACACACATTTCTCCATTACCTTTATGGATTGCCATGCCATTGATAAAAAAAATATTGCCCAAATATTTCTCAGTGTTAAATACATAGCACATATTGTCCTCCACCATGGGGCACTTTCTGCAAAACTTGGGAGAACCATGCGTTCAACATATTTTTCCATCTGGCTGCTACAAACCTGAACTTTCCCTATCAGTTTCTGCCATTTTTTCTCCTATTTGCAACTTCACAGAAAATTGCAGACATTTGGTTTGGAAGCAGCAAAACAACCAACCAACCAACCAACCAACCAACCAACCAATCAATACAGCAACACCCTACCCCCAACCCCAGAAACAACAATAACTAGAAAAAGACATTTCAAAAAAGACCCTAATTAGGATCAAGAGTTAAATTTAAAAAGACAGGAATTTGACAATGGCTGGAGTTTGTCTTTGGCACAAGCTTCTTGGAACATGAGAAGCTGGACAATGGAATACTACTGCCTACCAACACCTCTTACATCAGTGTGCATGAACAGCACCTACTCCTATGACCTTCCTGGGCATTGTCCTTGTAGAAGAACTACAAGAAACCATCAACTCCTGGGAACAAATAGTTCTGGAGAGACAAGAAAACATGCTTCTAGCAATGTGCAACTACTGTGTGATGAGCAAGCATGGCCTCTGTAGGATAGAAAACCTCCATGCCCCTTTCAGGCAGCTGCTTCCCAATGGGACCTTTGGGTTGAGTGAACCTATTGGGAGGGGAAAAATGCAGTGGGCAGAGGACAGTGTCCTCACTGGGCTTTAAAGAGTCTTGCATCCTGGAGCAGACAGATCTTTTTTAGTCAGACTACGTATCTCCTGGAGCCTGCAAGCTCTGAATAGCAGGGAAACACCTGTGAGCTGGCCAGTTTCTTCTCTACCTCTCCCATGTAAAAGGATTTGCCTCCTCATGCTGTGACTGTACTGTAGCTTGCAGTGTGAAGATATGCTTAAGAAAAAAAGCACTTTCAGGGATTTTGGGGATGGTGATTCAAGAGGCTGCTGTTGCCACAGCACAGGGAGTCGTAGAAGCACTGAATCAGCTGGAAGCAACAGGAATGTCAGTGTTAACTCCAGGAATGAATGTGCTTGTGTGGACAAACTGGAGAATTCACTGACCCCACCATGGCTGAGTAGCAAGGGCACATCATGCAGGGTGAGCAGGGGAGTCACACACCTTACACACACAGGCAACATTCAGGCAAGGCCTGCAGGGCTAAACATCATTCCATGGCAGAGATCTTCCCCACAGCAAGGCTTTGTCCTGGGTGCTGTTCCTCTTTCCTTTGCTGCCATTTTGGACACCCCCTCTACACTGGCCAGGGCCATTTTTCCTCTCAGGGTCCTCCCCAGGTCTGACCCTGGGCATCCCCTGGTCCACAGCTGTTGTCTGTGCTGTGGGGTTGCATGAAGCCTGCATTCCACACTCTAAGTGGCATGGCCACCCCTCTGATAGGTCCCATGCAAACACGAAATTGTGCTTTCTCTCCTGGATGATTGGCCCCAGTGGCAAAAGAGGAAGCTCTACAGGGAGACAGGAGATGAGAGCAGTCTGGTGCATGATTAATTTATATCCTTAAAGGTCTGAAATGCTCCCAAAGACATTAGTATTCCCCAAGTAAAAGAGCTGTCCAGATTTTCAACATATCTCTGCCTTATATCTACTGGAATTAATAGCTGAAGTCTGTTGAAGCCCAACAGTCAAGAATTTAATTGAATACAGAACCTGAGATCATAGTTTGGGAGTCTAAATGTTGCTGTCAGAAACAGACACAGCCCAAATTTTCATTTCTTAGACACTTTTATAATATCCTGAAAGCATAAATGCATCTCAGAGTGGGTGCAGCGCCAACACTGACAGCCTCTTTACACTGCCAAAATATTGATATGAAGGGCTCTTCAGAGGAATGTGAAAATAAAAATTCCATTCGTCACATCTAATCCCAGTAAAAGTGACACAGTCCAAGAGCTTTCTAGAGTAAATTAGATTCCAGATGGTTCACTCTGTCTCTTTCTGTTTGTGTGGGTAGACCTGTCCAAGAGGAGGTTGTGTATGCACTGGGAGGAGGATGAAGAATCCACACAAGTGTTTTAAAAGTAGGCATGAGCCCACCTTGTTTTTACACACTTTTTAGTACTCCAGCTATTGCACCCAGAAATTATTCCAGTTCTGTGTTGTAAGAGTTGCTGTGTCTAAGTAGGTGAGGGATCCTTTGGGATGAATAAACACTACCTCCTGCTTCCCATATTTAACTTTTCAATAGGGAAGGTCTGCTGCCAGTTTTTTTTCCAAATAAGTGCTGGGGTAACAGGGACCAATGTGTGGGAGATTCCCCACCCCACCAGTCCTGGCTGAACCCAAAACCACTCTGGGTGCCCAGCTCATCCCACCAGTGTCCTCAGTCAGGGCAAGGGTTACAGGGCAGTGACACAGAAAAGTGCTTGCTAGAGGCTGCACAAGGTACTTCATGGCCAGCTCTCTGTCTGAAGGAAATGTGCTGAACAGGCTGATGGAGCCTTCTCAAACCATGGTGGAACTGGCACAGAGAACACAGATGCAGTTTTTTAGATTTGTTAGATGATAGCCTCTGTCCCCAGTAGCACATTTTGCTGACACTATCTCAAATCCTCCACCCCCTCCTACAGATGTGCAGAACGAAGCAGCTAAAAAAGAGAAGCTGGAGACCCAGAACATTGTTACTGTAAAATTAAATCCTTGGAGCCAAGCTTGTTTTAAAACTCAGGCAAGCAAAGTAATGAATGTCTGGCTTCAGTTAGGTTGTTTGCTAACTTACTTGTAGCTACTTATTTCAAGATGCACAGGCTAGGAGTCATGAGTATGTCCCTGTCTTTGCTTTCTGTAATTGCCAATAATATTTCTAAAGCATCTTTTTTTCTTTTTTTTTTTTTTTTAAATTGTCCTGAGGCAAAAGTGGTAAGTAGAAGGCTTTAAGGACTGCTATACCTTCTTACTCGAGGATTTATTTTCCAGGTAAAAGAACCACAATTTTTTCCTTGTGCAGTTCAAATCAGTTGACGTGGGGTGTGAAAGAATTCCTTAACTCCAAGGTGCCAGAAAATACCAAGTGATTAGCAGAAAAAGACTTTGGTTTAAACTTTGCTTTACATGCCCCATATGGTATTTCCAGTTTAAAGAAAGAACTAGGAGACATACTCCAAAATGATGGAATTTAATAGGTTAATAAATTGTTAGATTTATCAGTAAATGTAACATCAAATTGGAGAGGACAGCACAGTGGTTGCTTAATATGAATATTAATTGTTGCTCTTAAGAAATTTATTATTTCAGTGATTTAAAACTACTGGTCTGTAATATATTCACTGTCTTTCCACACTAAACTGCTACATTCTATTGCTCACCCTTTAGAGAGGAATGTGAAGCAGGAAGGGCTCCTGCAGGGGGGAATCCCAAATGTGCTTGTTAGCAAGATGGTGTTATATTTATCTCCTTATAAATTGTCAGTGGGATTTCCATGACTCTGGGTATTCAAAAAATATGATGAGTATTGTATTTCACCATCTAGAAGCATTCTGACTTTTGACTGAATGTTTTGCTCAATAATTAACAGAGGCCAAATAAGTGATGGAAAAAAGATGACAGCAGCAGCGGGGTTGGTGCACACATGTGAGTTGAAGGTGTCTCCCTGTGGCTGGGCACTCTCAAAGGTGTCTGTGGCCAGGCAGGACATGGCTGTGGATGGGATGGTGGGACTTGAAGGGAGGGGGAAGCAGCTGCACCCGTGTGGATGGGTTGAGGTGCCTCTACACAGCTCAGTTCCACAATTTGCTTTCTAAAGTGAAAAAGAGTTTAAATTTCTATACCTTCTTTAGTATTGCTAGGAGTGGCTGAGGAAGCTGGCTGACCTGAGCTCTCAGACTCACTGAGCTGGGCACAACAGGGGCACATCAGCAGAGGCTGTAAACAAATATTTGCTGGTTGCAAGGATTATGGCATGTAGCATATACTATATAAATTGCATATCCAGAGAAGTATATATTTACCAAACCTGCTTCCCACAATGCAAATGTGTCCTTGAACATGCAGGAATGAAAACAAACAAAAAAAACCCCCTGAGCTAATGCCATTCAAAACCCCACATAATTCACATATAAATATCCATGCAAAAAAAAAAAAAAAAAAAGGTAGCTGGAATACCTGTGTGTTCACTGTGAGCAGAAACATGAACACCATGCCCCAGACAGTTTTGTAAAATAAATTTTGTCTTCAGTTTCAGTTTAATAGCTCAAGATCTTTCTGCCAGATGTATGAATGGCTTTGGGAGGAAAGACACAGGAAGGAAAATGAAGATGTGATCAACCTAGGAAATGGTTCTTGGGAACCCTTCCAGCACCATGAGCAAGCGAACGCAGGAGTGCATTAGTGCTGCACACTGTCTGATGAGTGCTCCAGTGGCTGGTTCATGGGACATAATGCTTTGTTTCACTCAGAAACAGACATTTGTGGGACAGGAGAAGGCAAATGCATGTAACAGACACAGATTTAAAGGTTTTTAGCAGAGGCCCATGAAATTTTACCAAAGAACAAATGGAGACTTGTGGATGTACTAAGAGAGATGTCAAGACCTGAAGTGAATTGATGGACCACAGTCATAGCTAATTGACAGTGACATGTTTTGCTTTGCACTGTTTGGACTGGAAATGAGATTTTGAGAAATTAAACTGAGACCAGCATGCTCAAAAATACAGTTTTTCAGCTGTTCTAATAATCCTTTTCAAAAATGCCACTGCATCCTACATTATATGTCTCTACCTCTAACTTTGAACTAGTTGCAAACAGACAAAAGCATTGATTTAATGTGTCAACAGCATTAAACTCAAAAATGCTGAATACACCAAAAAGTGCAAAGAAACTGTACAAAAAAGAAGCAGGGTGGCTAGAAAAATTAATTTGGAACAACAATGAGATTTCAACACGAACAGAGAAAAGCTATTGCATCAAAGATGAAATGCAGAGTTGTAATGACAGGAACCCATAAAGATGAAGGCTTGGGAATAATAGGGTGGAAGGTCATATTGGTGAAGGTAAACAGAGGCATCATACACAGATGTGACAATGTACACTATTATTTACATAGAACTTGTGAAGATCCATCTAATGTTAGCTCCAAATTGCTGTTGCTCTGGTGCTTGAAAGAAGGGGAGCAATGCTTTTGGGAAGTGAATTGGATGTGTGATTGGAGAAGCATTGCTTGGGAAAAGAGTCTGCTTGCAATGACTGCAATTATGAAGCAATGCTAGGAGGACAGAAATCCCCATCAAACAGAGATAGGTATTACCTCTGAGATATACCACAGGGCAAGGCCAGAGCACTGGGAATCTCCCATAAAGAAAAGAGTGGTATTTCAGGGGCAAAATCAGGCTACAAGCATCAGGATTGTACAATTACAGAATAGTTTGCATTGGAAAGGACCTTAAAGGTCATCTAGTTCCAACCCCCTTGCCATGAGCAGGGAGACCTTCCACTAGACCAGGTTGCTCAAAGCACCATCCAACACTGAGCACTGCCAGACATGGCATCCACACCTTCTCTGGGCAGCCTGTGCCCGTGCCTCACCACCCCCACAGTAAAGGACATTTTCCTGGTATATAGCCTAAATCTACCCCCATTCAGTTTAAAGCCATTCCCCCTTGTCCTATCACTACATGCCCTTGCAAAACTCTATTGTAGTACCCTTTAGATACTTGAAGGTCCCATAAGGTCTCTCCTTCTCATCTCTGAGCTGAACAACCCCAACTCTCAGCCTGTCTTCACAGGAGAGGTGTTTCAACCTCCTGATGGTCATCAAGGCCCTCCTTTGGACTCTCTCTAACAGCTCCACGTCCTTCTCATGTTGGGTGCCCCAGAGCTGGATGCTGTGCTTCAGGTGGGGGGGCACCAACACAGAGCAAATGGGCAGAATCCCCTCCCTTGCCCTGCTGGCCACGCTTCTTTGGAGGCAGCCCAGGATGTGGTTGGCTTTCAGGGCTGTGAGAGCATGCTGTTGGCTTATGCCAAGCTTCTCATCCTCCAACATCCTCAGCCCTTCTCAGGGCTGCTCTTGATTTGGTTATCTGGGCTTAGTGGCTACAGCAAGGGCAGTCCACTGGGATCAGGGCCCCAGGCAGGTAGGCTAATGAATTAGAGCCACTGTTTAAAATGAGGGTTAGTTGACAGAGAAGGAGAGAAAAATCAAGGGAGAAGATTTGTTGTCCCTTTTATTGGGAGTTTGGAGGCTAAAAAGAACCTGAGAAGGAGGCATTAGCTGTTGCATGAAGGGTCTGGACTGTAAACAATGACTAGACTGGAAACAATGACTGTATGGCACAATGTGCACCTGAGACATGGTACAAACCCACCAGAGTCAGGCCAGTCTTTTCACCACTTCCAAGAATCCTTGAAGCTACCAGGACTGTGCTGCCCTGATTGAGATATTTGTCACCCCATGAGGCCAAGCTGTTTGCCCCAACATTGACCCACAAAGCCCAGTTTCCAAGAGCAGCTGGTGCTCCTCACCTGACCACCTTGGTGCCGTTCCTGATCACCTGCATGTCCACCATGCAGCCACCCATGACGTAAGCAGCCAGGTTCAACTCGGAGAACTCAGCCTGGAGTGGAGCAAAAGGACAAAGTGTTACTCAAGGTGTTACTCAAGGGTGGCAGAAATACAAACACACAGACACAGACACAGAATTTTCTTTGTCTGGAATGTGCCTTTCCTTTTTTTCTTTTTTTTTTTTTTTTTTTGCTGTGAGGCAACTGGAGATCCAATTATAGCTGGTTTGTCCTGAGAGACTGCAGCAGTATTTATGGCTCCCACACTTGGGGTGTAAAAGTACACAGGATTAGGCTTATTGCAATAATAAGTACTGAAGGAATTAAGAATGAGCAGGCTGAAAAATGCACACAGGAAAGAATAATAATAATAATAACAATAATAATAAAAAGACGTCAGGTCATTTGAATTCAAATTCCAAGTTTCCACTTGGACACATCCATTTAGAATTATGTCTGAGTTGGCTGCTGTGCCACTGGCCAGCTATAAACCTAATACAAAAGATTTAAACCTTTTTAAACCTCATTATGTTGCAGGAAGGTGATAAGCAGAGGTCACCTGATGCGATTTGCTTATTAAGATTTTTGCTGTTAAAGAGTTTTCAAAGCTGGGTAAGTTATTAACAGAGCTGTTCAATCATTAAAACACTTTGTATTTTAAAAGAGGCATGACTCTCAAGGCTGGAAAGGTTGGCAGGGGATATTTCAGCCGTGGGGAGCAAAAGACACAGGGGTGATTATGATAAATATAAATAAACAAGTTTCATTTTTTGAGGCAGAAAATTTAGTCTTCTCCCTTTGAGCAGTTTTTTCCCCTTCCTTTTAAGGCATTTTTTCAGACTTAGTATGATGAAGACTGGGCAGCAGTAGAATCATCTTCTAACCAGTAGCTGTCTAATACCAGAACACTCAGATGGTGCTGCTAATACTTATGACTTTATTGAGATCCTTGCACTCTTTAATGTTCTTCTGCTACTTCTATTAGTTGGAACCAAAAGATAGTGCCAGGAACAACTTTTATGCATAATAAAAAAGGAAAAAAAAAATTAAAAAAAAAAAATAAGTGTGTTTTGACTTCATGAACTCATGGAAAAAACTTGTCAATGGAGAACTGGTGCACCTGTAAAGGCTCAAAGGCCAGACGACAAATGAAAAAATAATTTCCAACTTTCCTTTTAAAATCCCCATAATTTTAAAGCAATGGCTGTGGACTGGTGACCCGATGATGTAATGAGATTTCATGTCTGCAGCTCTGCGTAAACTTTTTAAAGCAACACCCTCACACGATCTTACATCATTGTAACTCCCAATTACAATGAAAAGAGGGGGAAAATTCCTATTGCCAAGAAATAAATTCTGCTTCAAACACAAACACACACACACAGACATGCTCACAGGGAGGGATTGGCAGTGGTTTAGGTGACTGCCTGGGTTTTACTCATGAGAGATTGCACTCTGTTGCCTTGGCCACAGCCACGCTTCTTCAGTGACCCTATCAGATCAGAGGTAAGAAACATGTACCCCTGAAAGGCACCTGCCTTGTATACATTTGAAAAATCTCAGGAGACCTAGGGAGAGAGGAGTCCACCTTGGACAAACTCAGCAAGATGAGATGCTTTGGGCACCATCAGTGATCTCCCCAATGGGTCACGGCAAGCTTGCTAGTTTGCACATTAGCTCCAGAGGCTCTGTGGACTGGGGAGATGAAAGGATGTTTTTTCCACCTCTGTGTCTCCACATGCCTCAGAGATGTCCCACTCTGAAAGCAGAGTGTTGCCAAGCTGGACCTCCAACTTCTGTTGCTGAGGAATGCACCATCTGATGTGAACACCAGCGCAAGAAAGGGAAGTTTTAGGTCTGTGTTTTCATTATTTTTATGCTTTTCTTCTGAAGTTTATTTTCCATGATGGTTTGTAGTAAAGAGCTTAACACTCCTCTTCGCTGGGGGTGAAAATGGGCAATCTTCATTTGATGAGGGGCACTTGCAGACTGACTAAGTTGGTCTGACAGGCGTTTCCCTGAGGCAGTCAGGCCAAACAAAGCTGTGCTCAGACACCTGACCTGCAAACAGGCCTGAGAACCCTCCGAGCTGGTGAGTACTTCATGCCAAACTGCCAGGACCAATTTCAGGCCCTGCTAATGTCAAGAGCCAGAAGAAAAGGAGAAATCCCCTTTGGCAACCATTGTCCAGGGAACACTGGCAAGGAGAGAGAAGTGTGGAGAGGGTCTGGGGGATTCAGCTATCTCACTCCCAAAACGTCCAGATCTACAATCAGAGCTGAGGGACAATCCTGACCTTTGCCTGGCATTCACTTCTGCTTTAACAAAGTTAAGGAATGCTGCTGCTTTCATGTAGCTGCTTTGTTCCATCCAACAGGCAGCTGCTAGCTGGCTTTTGGAAGAAGGCTAAAACCTTCAGTCAGCAGAAATTGTTTCCTGTTGATTTTCCAGTGCTCCCTGTATTTTTAACTTTGTGGGTTTTGTAGCCCGATGACTTCCCTTGGCTGGGATTTCAGCTCTGAGATCATCTCCAGCCTGAGTTTACCTTGCAGACAAAGAGGTCTTTGAAAGCAGCCCATGCAGATAGAGTGACAGGTAACTATGCCTAAAACAGGAGAGCCCAGCTCCCCGTGGCCTTGCAGAGTCATTTGCATTAGGAATCATGGAACAGAAGAAGGCATTGCATTAGCCTGATGGTGTTTTACACTTTGCAGCAGTGCCAGTGGCTGCAAAAGCATTCAGGGCAAGAGCAAACCACGTGTGACAAACGTGACACAATCTGTCTTCAAGAATAATGTAATAAGACTGTGGGAGTAGAAATATTTCATACCTCTGTGAGGCTCAGATGTGAGATGATGCCCACAGCTACTTTGATCACAGTTTTGTCAAAAATACCTCCTTCAGGTATTAAGAATTGGAAGACACTCCAAATCATTTGGACTGAACCTTAAGGTACTCTCAGTTTCCATCAGTGTCCTCTGTGTGCTGGAGATCTTTTTGGTGAGCTATTTTAGAGTGTCTGTTTCTGTTTCCTGATATTAAAACAGGAAGATATTGTCATTTTCAATCATGCAATAGTAGAAGTGCCTGGCTTGGTAGCTATGCCTGTTAATGATTTCGGGAAAGCGCGTGTTCAAGGTGCATTTTAAGCATTTTTTGTACAATAACAGAAAGCTGTGTTGGAAGGACTTCAAGACATCACATAGTCTTTCTTTCCTAAGGCATGACCAGCTCTGCCTCTGCCATTGTGTGCAGATACTACATAACCTTCTTCTGTCTTCCATAGAGGAGGAACCTCCTCAGGCAGTCTGTACCGTAACAACAATGGAAAATTTCCCCAAAGCCCAATCTAAATTTCTCCCCTTACTTTTTAAGGCAGCAATTTTTTTTGTGTCCATTAATTCTTTCTGCAGAACCTGAATACTTATTCCTCAAAGACTTGCCCTTCTTTTCTTTTTCTTTTTTTTTTTTTTTTTTTNTAGGATAAAACTCGTCCCATTCTTGTAAGATTTTCTTGTAGGTGATGTTTTTCAGTGACTTGATCAGAGTTGTTGCTGTCACAGGGATTCTCTCTGGCAGGTCCACAACTTCCTCCATATGTAAAATTGCCAACCATATGCTTGAGTATGGATTTGTCATACATGCAGCAGTGTGACTATTTTTTAACTCATATTCTGGCTAAGATCCACTGTAATCCTTGCATTGCTTTGTCTGGGCTACTGACTAGCCTGGTCCATGCCATGGCTTAGGCACTTAGGATGAGGAATTGCTGCTGTATAATCAAATCTAATACATTCCTCTGTGGATTTTATGCCCTTTTTTTGGTGGATCTTCCAATATGTACAAGGAAAGGCCCACATCAGGCTGCATTCCTAAAGCAGCACATTTCACTACAACTATTACAATAATCTCAAGGGGTAAGTAAGCAATCCCTAAATCCTGCACAGGCAGAAAGGTGGGCAGATACTTTGGATGCCTATGGGATGAGGGCTGAGGCTATGCATGCATGCAGAATTAGAGATTACACATGCTGATTCCCCATGTCTTTTCCAGAGACATTTTTCCTTGGGCAGGCACCCTTCTCCCCACCTGCCCCCAGTACTAGGATTGCTCTCTAGAGAAAAGAATGGAGAGAGTCCATCTGTGATGTGGATACTGCTTTGTGGAACCAAGAGCATCTTCCTCAAGTGCTCCTCACAAGTCCTGAAGCTGGGATGCATTCTCCTAGGCTGGAGACAATGCTGGTGCTGAAGGTCCACATGCCTTCATCTGTGAGAACACCTTTTGGTGCATCAGCTCTGATGGCATTCAGAATTGTCTCTTGAGCTTTCGTTTCAGAAGTGATGTGACTACCTGAAAGTTTGAGGTTTGGGAAAAGCACATTTCTAAATATTTTGACCCCAGGAAATGGCTCAAAATCATGAACTCTGTAAACTTCCAAAAGCCAATAAAAAAAAAAAAAAGATAGCATTCATTTAAGAAAATAGTGATTTTAAAGTAATTCTTGCTAGTTCTCCCTTTATTCATGGTTTCTGAAGGCTTGCATGTGGCAAGCTATGAGAACTCCATTGCTGTTCTTGAACTGCCTTCTGGCATTCAGCTGGAAAAAACCCCAAACCCTAAACATATAATGAATAAAAATTATACCGTTGTTTGACAAGAGGCTAGTTTTCCTTTCATCACACACACAGACCTGTCAGACTCTACCTTTTGAAAGGACCATTTTACACCACATATGAAAATACCTCTTTAGGGCGGGAAGTAGAATGGAGCTGGAATTCATGATTTGTATTACAATTATCTTCTGTGGCTGCCAAGTACAACTTTTTTTCCTGACAACGCTGCCAATGGAGTCATAATCTATACCACAAGACTTTTCCAGAAGCATGTACATAGGAGTTCACTGAATAATCATTCCCTGAAAATAAACTGAACAGTGGGAACAAGTGAATGAGCTGTGCAAGAAAAATGCCTGTCAGACAGACAGACGGACCCACCTCATCACAGCAGGAAATGGTGGGAAGGAGAAGGGTGAACAAACATCAGGCATAAAAATGTAGATGGACCTTTGGGCTTCACGACTCCCCTTTCACACTTTTCACCCCACTCCACCATCAATTAGGCAATGCCAGGAAAGATGTCTCTGAACATATTGAAATTCCTTTGGGAAATACCTGCAGGAAAGGTACCCTGAAGGTGGTGGATTCTCTCTGAGAGGGGCTGCTTGCTCTTGCCTGCTGTGTTCCTCACTGGTCCATGCAGGGCACAGGACTAGAAAAACCCACCAGAGCCATAGGGTTTAACCCCTTGCTACGCTTGGCACCGTGTCCTGAAACCCTTACTTGCACCAAGGTATTTACTAAAAGTCTCCTTTATCCTCTGTTATGGCAGGAGAAACCAACTCAACTCTTCCAGTCTCCTCTCATAAGCCAGATCTCCATGGCCATCCCCCTGATCCTGCTCTGCACATCTCCTGCTTTGTAGACATCACTCTTCCAGACAGGTGTCAAGTGTCCCCCTCATTGCCCCCCACCCTCGGGGTCATGCTCTGTCTGATGGGTCTGTGGCTGTCCAGGTCTCAGCCCCATCTCTCTCGCCCTCCTCTGCTTGTCTGTGGGTGTGCTGGGGTTACATGGCATTCCCCCAGGCATGGGGCATGTTTCATGCCCAAGGAGACCCCACACAAGGTATGTTATGATCCAGATGAAAACCCCCAGAAATCCTTAGAGCACACAAGGTTTAGTTTCCTCTGGGACAGCACAGAGAGGAAAAGGAAAGGAGGTGCTGAATTAGTTTCTCTCTAATGAAGGAAAACATCTGACAGAGCATAAGGCCTGTGGTATAATTCCTCCTCTTCCTCAGTGTACTATGGTTCCTAGTGCCTCCTGTCCTCTGGCCAATGAAGAACTGAGGAGATAAAAGCAAGATTTTTTTTGTGAGAGACTAAAAGCAATGTGGTCCTCTCCCGTGGCACTTTAAGATTTTTCTTTAAGTTCAACTTAGCCTTAGAGCCATTTATTCAAACTTACACTTTTCATTTCTAAAAGAACTTTTTTAGTATTTGTATTTCTAGAGAAAAGAACTGGAGATGCATACACTGCAGTTCTGAAAGCTAGAAATCACCAGGCAAGTAGAAGCAACAATGTGGATCAAAATCTAAGCAGCTTATTTTTAGCATAAAATAGAGACAGTATTTTTAGACTCAGCTGTTCTCTTAAAGCTTAGAGCTTTTTACCCACACTGAGTAAAACTTAAACCATCAGGGTTTTAATCAGAATAGGTCAAATAGATTTTCACTTTTGGATCAGTGTTTTCAGTGTTTCAGTCAGTCTCATGAACAGCTATCATTGCTACAGAAGTGGAAAAATACCCAAACAAGCAAAATGTAACCCAAACTGCCTCCAAAGAAAAAGGGGCCATGACTCAGGAGAGTGCTTGAACTGGCTTTACACCACCAAGGCCTTTCACCTCCCTCCCTGCAGCCAGCAGAAGAAGGCAATGGCACTGCTTGCCTGTTTTCACTAAGTGGTGGACAATAATAAATCCTTCAGCCTTTAAAGCATATTACAAATATGGTTTCGGTGTTACACTGAAGATCAGAAGAGAAGAAAGCTGATGAATAACAAAGTCAGGCTTAATGTTAATTTCAATGAATGACAAGAGAGTGGTGTACACACCACAGTGTCCCTGCCAGTCTCTCCTCATCCATGGCACCAGGTGATGCCCATAGTAACTCCTGTCTCTTCCTGGGGATAATGGATGTGATGAACTAGGGCCTGGGGGTGCTATCAAGGTATGCAATTCACTCAGTCCTAAAGAACCAGGAAACCTTATTTGAGAGTCCATGACACCTATTTTCATACCAGCTGAGACTTGCAGAAGCAGCTCCCCAAGCAGCAGGATGGCATTTAACAGCCTCTTCCCTGTGTGTTACCCAGTTTCTAACATGAACTGGATTCACCTCTTGCAGAAACTTCGTATCTTCAACATCTGCCTGTTTCTGGAGTTCAGCTGAGTGAGCCAATGCGTCCCACAGAGCTGGGTGTGGGGGACAGACGGAGAGGACAGCATGAGCACAAGTGTCCTGCGTTGCTCAGAGGAGGGGGAGGCAGCCTGGAGAGCTGGCAGGGGCGTACAACCAGATTAGATAACTGACTTCCCCCTGCTCAGAGGGAGAGACACTGCTGCTTGCAGCACTCCTGCTCCATTACAAATAAGTGATATCACTGCTTTCAAAAAATATCACCTACTATCCTGTTCTGCTTCCCCCACAGATTGCTAAAATGGCTTGCTTAGAAAGAATTAAAATGTAACAGAGATGGATATGAAAGAGGAGGAGAAAAAGTTCAAACAAACTACTGAACATCCTGGAAAAATGGCAGAGTTAGCATGGTCAGTAAAAATAAGGCAGTGGCTTTTTCCCAATGTGGTTTTCCAAGAGTATTTAACATTTGGATATTTCCTTTCATTGCTTTCTGCCATTCAAACTTCTTTGTTATTTAGCTTTTCAGATCAAAAGTGGTTTTTCTCCTATAAAATCTAAAAAAAGCTCCTAAGGCAAACTGCATTTCTGGCTGAGTTAATAATGTGTGGTTATCTGAAACAGGATCAAATGGAAAAATGAAAAACTAAATGAACTTACTGAGCAGACCAAATAGTTCAAGAGGTGCCTAAGAGTCAACTCTTTGATGGAGAGTTTATTCAGAACTGAACAGCCAGGTTAAGGCTTGTGCACCATGGCACAGTCTGTGTGCCATTCAGGGGAGAGTTACAGGAGTGAAGGCTGTAAGCTGGGAACTCACAGAGAAAGATGTGGACCATGCTGATGAATACAGTTATTTTCTTTTTTTTTCTTCCTTTTTTTTTTTTTTCCAAAAAAAATATGAAAACTGTGGAAGAACATTCATTTTTCAGGTAGAGAGGGTCAGCATTCAGCTTCAGGGGACCTGTTCTCACAACAGTTTAGGCTCCTGGACTGCTTGAAGAAGAGGTGAAGTTAGGAAGGCTCCAAATAAATAGGGTAGAAGCAATGAGTGAAAATTAACTATCGAGAAATACTGAGCAAAGATGGATGGACAAAATGAGAAGGGAAGAAAAGCCAGAGTCTGAAGGAAGCAGTGCCTCTCTCTTGACCTTAACAATACGCAAGAGGGGCCTCGGGTCAGATTCAAGGACTGCCTTTGACAATGCAGCTTCTGTGTTTCCCTGGAGAGACAGTGATCCAGCTGGGAAAAGTCATCATCCCTTCAGCTCCCTGCCCACTAAATGGAGGCTGGGCTGCCTGATCTGAGTGGCAGTGAGGGGAAAAGTGGAAACAGCCAGGATCCTTGTTTTCCATTCCTCAACTCTCCTACCCACCAGGGGCTTCATCCCCTTGGGCAACGCTGCAGTCACTACGTGGGCATGTAATGAACGTGGCAGGGGCTTAGCCATGGTCCTCACCAGCAAAACTGCATTATGGCCTTTGCTTGGAGCAATTTGTTGCCTCATCTAGAACATGGGTATTCAGCCCATGTGAAGGATTTCAAGAGGTAAACTGAGAAAGCCTCCCTACAAGAGTCTGTGGGGACATGTGATAAGCTACCTTGCGATGGTGACAGGAGTCACAGCTTGATCCCCAGCAAGGGTCAGGAGCCCACTCCTGACCTTCTGCACTCACCAAACATTTGAAGGCAGTTCCTTTATAAGGACTTCAAGTGCAATAACATCTGAGGAGAAGGATTGGGAGGGGAAAGACTGAGACTGGAGGTTTAGGAAGGAATTAACAGGCCATTTTGAAGAGTACCAAGTCTAGCTTTGAAGTTGAACCTGCTGTGAATGATGGAGAGGGTTGGATCAGAGGCTTGAAGGGAAAACCTAAATTATTTGGTTTCATGCTTCTAAGTGAGTAGCATGATTTGCAAATTTTTAAATTTTTCCTGTTCTCTTTTATTAGGATAATTGCTAAGGCAGACAACAAAATAAAGACTTTGATAAGGAAATGCCAGGAAGAATTATTCTTGCTAATACAATCCAGAATGACAAGTGTGATATCAATAAAACAGAAAAATCTGTCCCAGACACAGTTTGATCAGAACATGTGTGCTCATGAACAGTCATAGACAACAGGACAGGACCCCTTTGAAAAGAAAAGAAACACCTTTTCAAGGGCAATGGGTCCTGAGAAAGTCTTCAAAACCACTGCATTAATAATCTGTACACGCACACATTGCAGAATGAACAGCCTTATAAAAACAGAAAATATCAGGTCATTCAAACAACATTCAGCAGCTTTCTTTACCCACCCAAATATTTTTATAGTCCTAATGAGTATAAAACAAGCATATCATTCCTTCAGGATCACCTTCTTATCTCTACATCTCTCTTCTTATGCCTGCTTTCAAGTTGGGTGCCTGCAGATGATTATTATTAATAATAATTTCTCTTTTGGCAACAGCATCCAGTCTCAGTCCATATGGGACTTTTTTTGACAGACACTTCACAAACACACAGAGCAGGGGACAAACCCCAGCATGAAGAGGCTTCAACTGAAATGAATATCTGGTGCCAAGGCTAACAGGGAAACAGAATGTGTCCAGTGCCCAGTGGAGCACATAAAAAAGCAGGCTATGAACCTCATTACTGTTCCTGGGACAGATTGCCTCTCCCTGGCCGTGTCCACATAGATTCCTTAGAGAGAAATTCACTTGGCACTGACCTGTTCCACTCGGATATCAAATTCTCCATTCACCTTCTTCCCCTGGAAATATTTGGCCCTGCAGAAGAAACAAGAGAGACAAACATGGTTAAATAAAATTTTTGGCTTTCATTACATACGGTTTTGCTTCTGCGTTTCCCTTTTTTGCTGAAGAATTTCTATCCGGGTCACAGCATGTTTTTCTAATTCCTATCTCCTTTTACCTTTCTGTTCTCCAGGAGTAACCTGCCAAGCCAGATGAAAACCACATTGGAAAGTTCCTTCAAGGCTTGTTACTTTTTCATTTAATTTTCGAACTGAAAACCAAATGTTCTCCTAATCTTTTCCAGGGAACAACTCTAATCAGTGATTCCTTGCTATATCTCATTTAATACTCAATCTTTATTCTGTAAAAGGAGAACAACATATGGCAGAGCATCAGGAACTTCTTCTGATGTTGAGCAAGGAGCTTTATCATCACAGCTGAAGTACTTGTGAAGCCTGTTCTCATGCTCTCTCACTCCAGAGCTGTTTTCCACTTCTCTTTCTTTTTGCTATTGATTTAGGGAAACTGTATCTGCATCTCTACAGGGTCACTGATGAAGGATCTCTTCTCCTGAACTGAGAAAATGTGCTTGTTTTGGGATTGAGCACTGCTGTGAGAAGAATATACAGCTTCCACCACCTCTGTTCCTATCTCCCCTCGCTGTGCAGACAACAAAGCACTTCTAGAAGGTTGTTTGTGTGAGGGGAAGGCTGACAGTAGTGCCAGAGAAGAATACAGAGGAAAAGGACAGGCAGTTTTAGCTTTTTGTATTCATATTTGTGTATAATGCCCTTTTTATTGATTGGTCAGTGGGGAAATTGCCAATATAAATTTCCCTGTGAATATTTCTCCCCAGTTCTTCCTCTCACCAAACAAGCTTGACAGAAGAAAATATGAATTTATTTTGTCCTCCTGCCCTATAAAATTTCAGAAGGCCATGTAGGCTCCAAAGGGCTCTTCTATTTGGAAATCATTGAAAACAGTTTAGCCCTACAAGAGCTGTTTCCAGAGACAAAGTAACTCTGGGTTCTGTTTCCAATTGGCAAAGACAGGACAGAATAAAGAAGTAAAGGAAAATGAGGGGAAGCCGGCTTTGCTCCCTATTTTATAGTATAAGAAAAAAAGAAAAAAAAAAAAAAAGCTGGCTAACATTTTTACTATGTGTCTATTTGTTCCAATAAAAAAAGGAGAGACAGTAGGAAGGCAATTTTCCCCATGGCTGAATCACACCAGTTTATAGCTAAATGCTCCCCTCCCCCAGAAATGTGACGTGTAAATAAAAAAGTTGTTTTGTCATTCTGGCTCAAAATGAAGTAAAGTTTTCATTATAATAGAAAAATACATTAAAAATGACAAAAGCCTTCTGCTTAATTCTAACAAGGACATCTGAATGCTCTATCATACTTCCCTTCCCAGACAGCCTATCCATCAGCATGTAAGACTTCTGCATAGGTGAGGGACAATGTAGCAGCCAGGTGTAACCAAGACCAGGTGACTCAAACAACCCTGTTTTGTATAAAAAGCAGATCTTTGCCCATTTTTCCTTCTTTTTTTTTTTTTTTTTTTTTGAATTTATGAGCATTGCGTGGAAAAAACAATTCAACAGACAAGCTAAGACATCATGCCTCTGACAATAAACAGGAACTCTAAATGCACTTAATAATTCCATTAAATTTCTGGAGGCATGGCTCAAGAGGGTCTGGCAACATTCCTCACTCTTAAACATTGGGGATATTGCTGGAACCAGTGACTTCTTAAAAACTGCAATAAGCTTTCAGAGAGCTCACAGGAACTGGTCTGAAATTTGAAGCATACTATTCCCTGGTACAAGTTTGTTTTTATTCCCAGCATGCTCATAATATATATTCCTTGCCCACATTTATGGAACACACTTCCTCCCTCTATGGCCTCTCTTCTTTGTTGACCAGCTGGTTGCAAACTCCTTGGTGATGCTTTGCTTCAGCTTGTAATGAAGTGTGATTGACCACAGTCCTCAGCCTGGTTCAGAGGCATCAAAGAGGCTTCCACTGCCTGGTCCAGGAAATTAGCCTCCACATGCTCACACAATCATCTTTCTCCTCTCTGCAGTACTGGCTGGGCTTATGGGTGGTCACACAGAGGCTGCATCCAGCCTTAGGAGTTGCTGGAGCAATGCAAGGGATCCCAGCTGAGACACTGTGTGACCTCTCTGTCCTATCCCTCTTTCCACACAGGCTGTCTCATCCAATGTCCCTAGAACTTTCTTTTAACAGTAAAATATTATCACTTTCTCCCAAAACAGTCCCCCAGGAAGCTTAACCTGCTCTGAGTGTCTCTGAAGACTACAGGTGCTAAGCAATTTTCAGCCAAATATTTTGGTCTGCCCATCATTTTGACACAGCCCAGGGTAAGAATAAAACATTTCTTACTGAAACATCTCTGAAATGGATGGAGTGATGTTTTCAATTCTCACCTGTGGTTTTGGAGCCCCTGGGAAGTAGAGGCTATCACAATGAAATGAAAACTGGCCTTACCATCCTCCTGGTGCCTCTCAAATTTTAAGCAAGCTGGAATCATTGCTGTGGAAGTATCATACCTCTTGCAAAGACTCTTTTGGTCAGTTCTGCACAATGTCTGAAATGGCTTGTGGTCCTTATAGTGGGCATGAGACAGAGGAAAGGAAGACCATACTGCTATGGTAGGGATGCATGAGAAAGAGAGATGGATGTTTCTGGAAGTCTCCTGACTGTACAAGACATTTATGGATGCTCTCTGCCCCAAAACCACCTGAGCAAGTCTCTTCCAGACCTCTGTCTAGGACCTGACTGCTGCAGAGTTATCTAGGCAGCTTGTAGTGCAGCAGAGGAGCTGTGCCCAGAAGGCCAGTCCAAAAACTTTCTGGGAATCTTGGAAGTGTCCCCACTCACCTTCAGCTCCCAGTGATGAGAGGAGCAGCTCATGGCCCCAGGAGGGCTCAAGGTCCCCAGCTTGGGACACTGGGCAAGCCACTGGCCACACAGACCCAGCACCTCTCCCAGGCAGTCTGCAGCACTGACCACTGCTTGGCGGGCCACCCCTTTATTTAAAGCTTGTCAGATGTTCAGCTCAGCAGAACCCAGAGCTGTAATTTGGCTCAGCAGGGTGCAGATGGGCTGGTGTGGTTGCTGTGATCTCAGGGAATTAGCATGTAAACATGTTTTGACTGAAGAAAACTGCAGGGCCATGCTCAAGAGCAGTTCCTGGGTGGGATTTATAGAGCCAGGCAATCCACTTAAATGTGGCCCCATGGACTGGGAGGGAGGAAGCACCATGATAAACAGACAAATGTCTGCTCTGGCTTGCAGGGAAGAAGCTTGCCTCGAACCCCTCTCCCTTTCTGATTAAGAAGCTGCATGGTCTGGAAAAGGATGTATTTTCTGGGTGGAAAGGCATCAAACAAACCCAGTTTTGCTTTCTGCCCCAGCTCCGACATGATTACAGGGACATAAGAAACCCAATGCCTCTTCTTATGAAGTAATCTGGAAAGGATATGAGTTTATTTTGTAGAGATATTCTGTAAACCAGCCCCAGTCTGCCTCAATTGCCATGGCTGGAAGAAGCATATACAACAATTTTCTGTCAGATATGGAGTGTACCTTCACCAGCAGTAGGGAATAATAAATGATCATTTCACCTCCTATTACCTACCTCAGGCTAATTCACAGATTTTCAGATCTTCTTAGGAGAGAGCTCAGTGGAACTGATACAGCAAATATTGGAATGCTGTCTTGGAAACTGGGAAGCCATTCTTCAGATGAACTAATGAGCCTGAGCCCAAATCCCCTGTGACATGAGTGAGCCCTGACTCACACGTCTATCACTGTTCAACAGAGGCCTTGAGCTACAAACTCAAGAGCTGGCTTGTACCTTCATCCCAGAAATGGGCTCTCCTCACTGAGAGCATGCAAAAGGACACTAGGATATTGTAATGGCAAATTCCTCCAAATCCTCTGGCTGAGCTTGTGCCTCTGGATCAAGCCATAACAAGCAGAGAAAGCCAAGCCAAACTTTGCATGGAAACCACTTCTTATCTAGAGCAGGAAGCAGCCTTTCCTTTGCTGTGGAGGGGCCAGAGCAAAACACCATGAAGAGAGAAATGCATTGGACTCTTGGGGAGAGGTGGGCAAGGGAATGGGTGGAAGAAAGAAGGAGAGAAATGGTAAGAAGAGACTCGGGTAAACAAACCAAAAGGCATCCATGGGTAAATTCAGGAATTATCTGAATTATTTCCCTGGTATCACATTACACATATTTCTCTTGAGCCCTTGGGAAATAAGGCATGTAATTTCTTTCTGAATAATCTAGGAAAAGGCGAGGCTGAAGACCCTGGTTTGGGTGTGGGGGCACCTCAGGGAGGGTGGGGAGGTGGTGAGCCACTGTATAAAATCCCCATGTCAAAGGGCCTGGGGGCCCAAGTGATGCACAAGGCACTCACTGTATGTCTGCATTGTCTCCTTCATAAAAGGGGCTGGGACTGGGAAAAAGGAGGCAGTTTCCAGGATACTGGCCAGCAGCTGCTGGAATGCCCCGACCCCCCCAGCCCCTACACGCTATAAGGGCAGCAGGGAGGGGAAGGGGGAGGAGAGATGCATTTGTGCCCTTTTTTTTTTCCAAGGGTGAAAATAAGGAAGGTTTTCCTTTCAGGAGCCAGTTCTCACTCAACTCCTCCACTTTTCCCCACTTCAGAAACTCTCAGCCGTACATAGTAAGGAATTTTGAGATGGTCAACTCCTGACTGCCCAGGGCATAGGGATGGGAAAAATCACTCCCTAAATGCTGAGGTCTGCAAATTGCTGGAGCTTTTGTCCACATCTGCTTTTGCCCAGAGACTTTTATGCAGTGTTCAGCTGTGAGATGGACTGGTTGGGAATTAATACTTATTCTGCAAGAGTACCTTGAGGCAAGGGGTGAGGGTGTCAGAATGGTGAATAAGAGTGATGGATTTGTGCTTTGACACCTCAGAAAACAAAGTTTGAATTCAAAGTTAGATGGAGCAGAGGCAAGTGCAGAAAGAAAGAAAAGGTATTCACGTTGTACATACTGACAGGGAAGGACCAATGAGTAAATCTCAGGTTTGTGGTGGATCAAAAGGTAACCCTTAATACACTGATACTTTGCCAGGAGCTCCATAGAAGTTTCAGCTCCATACCTGGGGCACAGCAGTGCTGCAAGCAGCCCTGCTCCTCCCCAGGGCAAGATCACCTTGCTCTTGGTGCTGTCACCACCTGACTTGCTGTGGCCACTGAAGAGAGAGCCAGCTCTGCAGTGCTGCAGGTGTGTCCTCGGTGTCCTGGCTCGGGCTGTGGGAACAGACTTCTTTTGTTGCCTTCTGGGAAGAACCACAAAACCCAGCCCACTCTGGTTGCTGTAAAACCAGCCCCAAAACATTATTAGTTATGGGATCACATCAAGGGAAGGAATGCCTCACCCGAAGGGGGCTGTGCTGGGCTCTGATGGCAGGAGGGGTTAGGGTTTTTTTGGATACAGGAAGTCCTCCTGGTGAGGTCCTTGATGAGATCTGAGGTCCCACCCTACAGGGCTGGGAGGATTTTCTTGGCTTGAATGCAGATGGCAAGGGAAGCTTTGGGTCAGCAAGGGAGAAGGGTTTTTAAAATCTTCTTTTGTGAGTCCTCCCTTTCTGAAGGCCTGTTTTCCGGGGAGACCTGGCTTGGCAAGCCACCAGCACTTCAGCCACCAGACACAACCATTCAGGCCACTCGTTCCATTCAAGGGATTGTGCAGTCCCACACAATAGTGGCCTCCCAGCATCTTCCTGTGCCACCTCCTGCTCATCAAACAGGGGTAATCAAAGCCATCCCCCCACCAAGAGAAGCAGCACTAGTTAGTGCAGCACTGTTGCTTTTGGGCACAGCTTTTTGTGCTTCTCTGGGCTGTCAGAATAGGAAGGACACTTTGCTGTAGGTCTGGTCCCCCACCCAGGCTGTGCTGTGGTCACATTCCTCTTGCCCACAAAGAGCTGGGGGTAGGGGGGTAGGGGGTGGAGGTGGAGTACTGCATTAAGTACAACATGAGGCAGCAATTTGATTTTGTGTATTATCAAAATAGTGCATTGCTGGAACCTTTCCACATTGCTAAATCTAAATAATACGGCCTGGAGCTCTTTGCAAGGGGTATAATTTTTTTTTTGTTGAGGATTTTGCAATATTTTTTTCCAGCCTACTTCAGTTGTCCTTGAATTTGAGGAACAGTAGAACTGGCCTAACTTGGACCAACCCTGGAGCAGGGCTGTGGACTTTCAGGCAGAAGAAATCTGGCTCACAAACCTTGAGAAATGTATCTGAAGGTTGGGTTTGTTGGATTTTTTTTTTTTTTTTTATATGTACAGGACTAGGCAGGACATTCTGAGGTTAAATTCTATGCATTTATAGGAACTCTGGTAAAGTAATTAAGGACCCAGATTTGACTTGCATTAGCATAGTTATAGCCTGGTGGGGAATGTTTTCCATATTCCTTGTGTCTATTTTTGTAACGATACTAATCCTTTACATTTCTGTATCACCTTTCATTTAGGGGGACTAGATCCCAAGATACTTTACATATGCAGGACAAAAATACAGACAGACGTGACGGTGCTATACCTAAAACAGATTGAAAAGTGATGGGATAAATGCAATTTCTTGAAAAATTTTGACAGCCTTGTCTCCTTTTCACCCCTACGCCTGTATGCTAGGGAATACAGAAACTCTCCATGCTGCTCCCAGGTGTGCATATGTGCACAAACACACACACACACTCATTTAACACAAACTTGCCTCCACTTTCTGCTTTCCACTTCTCAAAAAGTGGAATTTGGCAAGAAATGTAGGAACAAAAATAGTTGGTCCTGGGTAGACAAAGCTAAAGGATGAAAATATAAGGACTTTTTAACCAGATTTGTGAAAACATGAATTTTATGTGTAAGTTTTTTTCAAATTATTGCTGCATTGTTACACAAAACCTGTGAAACCTTAAAAGCTCACCACTGTGTAAAAAAAAAACTTATTAATAAGAATCTATTGTTAGTGACCACCGTGTTAGATGATTTGGGACTTTCTTGTCAGAAAATATAGACAAAAGTTTGCAATTTTACCAGCAAATTCCTAAGTTCAAGCTTAAACTCCAAAACTTCTCATTATGTTTAAATGAGCTAGGTACAGAAATATTCCTCTTAATGGGAGCCTTAGTATATCACCTTCAGCCTACTGAAAGCATGAAATGACTCATGACACTCATTGAATATTTTTAAAAGGAATTCCTTGACAAAAGTGCCAGTATTTAGGAACTCCCATGTTACCAAAATTCAGTATTAGACTGTTATTATTCACAATCAAATTTTTAGGCAAATTACATATTTAGGGCTCAATATTTTTATGTTTCAGAAGTAAAAATCATTTTCTTTTTAAAAGAAGTTGATTATTTCATTTGACCAGTATAAAACAGTAATCCTGTCAAATCAGTCCATAATTAGACCTGAATCATGATGCTATTGTTATACAAAGAACCATTTCAAATATTTTAAGAGGATTTAATTCAGTGCTAATAACAGTTTTTCTCTTCCTTGATCTTAAAATTTTTGGAGACAATGTGTTCAGGCAGATTTGGCTGCAAATTGAAGAGGAGAAAAAACAATGCAATTTTTATATCCTCTGTGACTTATTTTTTGGTGAAGCTTTTCACAATACTCATGTATATAATACCCACAATACTCAACTGCTGCACACAGGGCATGTGTATTTTGGGCAAGGCAGCTAACACAGCACTGTGAGCTCTGGAAACAGCCTGAAATGTGGACAAAACACACCAATGGCTTTGAAAAAGCCACATGAGCTGTTTCACAAATGTAACTTAGATATCCAGTAAATGCAAAAAGAACAAGTTTGTTATGCTGTCTGGTCCAGAAAGCAATGGTTTTAGCATGTGTGACTAATAGGAGCCTTAGCTGTGCTTGATCACTTCCCCCATAAGCTGTTTAAACATGAGGCATTAGGCTGGAAAGCTGAGCACTTTCACAGAGGATGGGGGTTACTAATTCACAGTGCACAATCCTGTTTGATCTGCTGAGAAATTCAATCCAGCTAGAGCATAATTTTACTTAATAGCATGGTGGGCGAGGAGGTTGCCAGAGGTGGGATGCTTCCCTCCTGGCTGAGGTCAGGCTGCTGGAGCTGGCCCATGTGCCAGCAGCTGGAGTTCTGCTGTCTCCCTTCCTCAGGGCCTGCTCCCTTTTGCTGTGTGTTTAACACACACACACACACACACACACGTGTATTCATGTCCGAGCTCCATTTTCTCTGGCAGCTGCTGTAGGTGGGTTGTGGGCGCGTTTTTGGAAGTCTCCCAAGGCACAGATACTTCCAGCCCACCAGAAGGAGCCTCATTCTCCAGGTGGAGGCTCCCCAGCTGAGGAATGTGCCAATAATGAGAGGAGAGCAGGGAAGGCAAGCTTTTCCCTGGTGTGTTGATGCACAGGTACACTCACTGCTGGGCGTGCCTCTGACGCTGCCTGTCAAAGCCAAGAGCTCAAGGGAGCTGCACAGGTAGGATTTCCCTCTGGTGCACATCCCACACATGGCAATTCACTGCATGCTTCCTTGCAGTGTCTAGAGCTGTGCCTTGGAGGAGAATGGAAAATTTGTCAAAATGTTGCCACTTTAACAGAAAGCTGGGTGAGTTCCCTTGTTGTTAATAGAATGTACCTTTCTTTTACTGCTGCTAATGCAGAAAGCAGCTGATCATATTCTGTGGGACTCACATTGTTTTTGTAGTACTTTGCCTCTGGAATAAACCAGAGCACATTGCATGTCAAGAACAGCAAGGATTTTGTGCTCTTGGAAGACAAGCCATGGATTCCCATGGATGCTCTTTCTTTCCTTCAGACCTCTGAGAGAAATTGAGTGCTGTACTGTGCCGTCAGAGACGTATAGACTCCTCAAAAATAGAAAGGATTGTCATTTGTCCCTTTAAAGTGCATTCAACATGCACTTGCCTATTTGGGTTGTTAAAGCCTTTCGTCAAGAGCTTGTGCAACACCTCATCCTAACCCACAACTGCAGCCCTTTGCTATAATACAAACAGTGATGATAAATTAATGTCTGGCTTGGCAGTACTGCTACGGTCTCCAATTCTGAGAAAGTGTTTTCATTTACAGAAGAGAAGAGAAATCAAATGGCAGATTCCACTGTCTCTCACCCTTCCTGTCTGTGAACAAGCTGGTCCTTGTTGTAAACCCTGTGTAACTTGCTCTGGGGGAGGAGGCACTGTGGAAGGCCCTCACCCTTGAAATAAGGGCAGCATGTCAGTAGTTATTTCTTAGACATTTTTTTAGTTGGCTATTTCAAAAGGAGAAGGAAAGAGTTTCTTGAAAACCAAAGGTTTCACAAGTAGAAAGACCAGAGCAGGCAGAGGTAAAATCCATTACAAACATGATGCTCTTTCCAAACCCAGAATCACCAGCACAGAAGTAACAATGGGCTGTTGTTCACCTTCCAAAGTCTGGGACTGTTTCCGTACATGATGCAGAGGGGATAGTCAGAATCCCTGGATAATCAGCTTCGTCAGCTGGGCTCTCACAAGGCAAACACAGCTTCCTGAGACTGCCCAGCCTGAACTCACATAACACCCTGGCTGAGACCAAGAAGGTGACTGGCATTGCTCACAAGTACCTTACCAAAAATAAACATCCATGGAGCCACTGCTCTTCAGTGCTGCTCTCAGGGGCTCACTGAGTTTCCTGGAGACAAAAAAATCAACTAGGAGGAAGCACTCATGGCCCACTGGAATGGTTGCATTGCTATGCTCTCTCAGAAAGGACCAGCCTTTAAACTGAGGAAGTTTCCAGATATGTATTTCAGTCCATGCTACAAAGAGCCATGGCAGGCAAGGGTTAGTAATATTCTTTCCTTGTTTTTCATGTCATACATACATCAGGGTATGATCATGAATTCATACACTAATTTTGTTCAGTGTCCTCATAGCCTTAGAGAAAGTAAAGGCAGGGAGCCTTTGCAAGCAGCATTTGATACCTGCAAACTTGTGGGTTGAGTCAGAGAGCTGGGATAAGTGAAAGGGATATCCCATCATTCCTAGAAATGTCTAAGTTATAGACAGCAGGGGGATAGCCAAGACAGCAGGATGTGGAGTGCTTAGAGGAGTGGAGGAGTGAGGACAGCATGGGTAGCCTTGTTTAAAGGAAGGTATACTTCCTTTTTATATATCCCAGCTGCTGCTCCCTCAGCAAGCTCAGCTCACAGACCACAAAGTCTGCATGACAGAACAGCAGCTGGGAGATATAAAGGCAGGGATTCGAATGAAGTGTGTGTATTTTAAAACATGAAAACACTGCAGCAGGGTTCAACCCCTCCTTGTCTTTTGCCCTGCCCTGACTGCCCCAGCACCATTAATCTCAAAGAAAAACTAGATTGGCCTTTGAGCTAGGGCTTTCCTCTCTGATTACAGTGTTTGGACTACACAGTGCCGGCTAAGCCCCAGATGCTGGAGCATCAAAGGCACGCCCATTCCCAGTCGGAGGATGCCGTGTTAAGGGACTGCCACCTGGCAGCATCTCCAAGGAACTGCAAAAACATTTCACAGAGACAGAGGTCAGTGAGCATCAGCCTGCAGGAGACTCGTGGTGAACCCAGGAAAGAGAGATCAGGTCTGGTTGAGCCAGACTGGTGTTGCTGACTGATGGAGCTGGCGTTGAGGGGCTGCTGCTGTGATGAGAAACACTAGGCCAGGGAAACATTCATGGTGACAACCTTATCAGGGATTTTCCCACTCACTTAAGAAGTTGCTCTTCCTTTGAGAAAAATCCCACTGTTTTCCCTCTCTTACTTCAAGTTGGCTGAAGATGCCTGGCCTAGCTGTACTCAGTCATGGTCTCTCTTTAGGTAAGAGCTAAGGTTTTGATTTGTGAAGATACACCTGAAAAGGAAGGTCTCACCTTGTCCCTACTCTAGTTAAACAGAGAAGAACAAAGGTGGCAACTGTACTGAGGAGTGGTGTGGGATGAACAGAAAAATAAAATAATCTCTCTTGACCAAGACCCAATTACCCAACTTCCTTCATTTTGAAGTCTTCAATACTGCCCCCTTACCTGGGCTACTCTTTCCTTCTTTTGTCTTGCGACAAGCTGGCAGATGAAACAAGAGCATCTTCTCAACACATTCTCTGGATATTTCCCCCAGAAAGACTCTCAGACAGGTTGCCTAAAGCTTTCTAAATCAGCTGAATTTGAAAAGGAGCATACAAAAGGCAGTAAGTAATTTCTGTAACATTTCAGAAGACTTCAACTGGGAACACTTTGGAAAGTTTACTGTGCTACCCGATATCATAGGAAACAAACTTTCAAACTTTTGCTTGTAAAGAGACCTGCATGAACAAGACAAATTTGAGGCTTAGCTGAGCCTGAGATCCTTTTGCCAATAGTTGTTGCTATGCTTAGCAGGTGAAGGGCCTTTGACAGGTAGTATGAAGTTTGGATACCTTTTCATAATTCATGTATAAATTTACATACAGAGAAAAGCTCAAGAGAGATGGAGAGCTGGAGAGATTGAGTCACTTTTAATTTTTAGAGTCAGCACAGTGGATTAAGGTCCTGAATGACATCATTAACACACCTTCAGCTGTGACCTTGTAGGATCATTGCTAGCTATGACGTCTCAGCTACGCCTGCTGAGCCAAGAACACCCTGTGTGTATTCATATATTAAAGCCATGAGGAATTGGGTCAATGAATACCAAATGAACATTTTTTACCAAGGAAGTTATGAAAAATCCCACTCTGCCATTCACACAAGTTGTCTGACAGATGTGTCCGCTGCCCTCTGTGAAGACAGACACAACTGGGGGAGAGCTGGTGACCCAGATGTGAAAGCATCTGTGCACCCCTGCAGATTATCAGTGATTCCCTGAGAGCTGGAGCTGAATTAGAGGGGGTCACGGGTGCCTTACCAGTCCGTGTGCGCGTCATCGACCACCAGGAGGATCTTGGGTTTCTGGGCCGCGGGGGGCGCGGGGCCGGCCGAGTGCTCCATCAGCCCCGCAGCCGCCTGCGTGGTTTGCTTCATGGCGCTGGAGATGGAGCTGAAGATGCTGCTGCCGGTGGAGGACGAGTGCGAGGGCTGGGGGGGCTGCAGGTGCTTTCTCTCCGTGGCAGGAGAAACCGGGGAGCTCGTGGAGCTGTCGGGGCGCTGCAAGTCCATCATGTAGCCGTTGGGCAGATTTGCCACGAAGCTGCTGTCTGAGAGGCGCCGCCGGAGGAAATTCATCGTTGCAGTGTTGTGCGAGGCTGAACAGTGCTGTTACCAGTCCTGGAGGATGTCTCTGGGGGTACCTCCTTGAAGCCCAGCCAGGCAGGCTTTACCCCTTGAAATTGTTCTGGAGATATATGCCTGATTCTGTCAGCTGTATTTTCTTTCTCTCCTGTGGGAAGAGAATCAAAGACATGTATGTGAGATACGTACTGTGAGACTGAGCTAAGTAACCACTTTTTGGTCTCTTAGACAGGTACCTTGATAAACAAGAGAAAAAAGGGCTGCTGGTTGCTATGCAGTATTCCACACTGCTACAGTCAAACAGCTAGGACAAAATATGTGTCACCATTCTCATCCCCAAACGTTTTCTGGTCAGTACAGACCAGCCTGCACTAGCTTATCTTCTGTCGCTGTGGAGAAAGAAAAATTACTCTAAAAAATGTTAATTTTAAAATGAGAAGCACCTTATTTCTGGTCTCTTGTGTGTTGAAAATTACAGAATAACCAGCAAATCATCCAAATGGATATAAAGTTGTATCATCTTTGGTAGACTTGTGAGCAAGGTTCTGAACAAATGTCCGAAATTCAAATAGGATGTAAACAACAAATAGCAGAAAAATTCCTATACACATTTTGATCAAATTCAGTGACAGAAATTACACTTTTCTGCCCCTCCTCATCTCTGCACTCCCTCTGAGCCAGGTCCTCACTGGTGGCTGGTTGGTAGATACTAGCAGGCTATCTGATTTTAGAAATGCACTTGTAGGAATTTTGCAGGTACTCAAAACTAGAAACCTGGCTGTCTAATCTTCACACTCACAGAGTGTGCCATACAGAAGGTTAAAACTCACAGAGTTTTTTCCTCTCTCACTGGTGTTTTTGGATTGTTTGGTTTGTTTGTTTTGTTTTAATGAGAATTAATTCTGCTCATCTCTTCAAGTGAGAAAATGAACATGGTGAAATAAAAGTATTTGACTCTTCTCCCTTGACTATGATGACTTCGTTTTTACTCAGAATACTAAGTATTTCAGCAATTAAATAATCTCACAGTTTAAAAAAAATCCCCTCTAGGCACACCCCAGAAGACAGACTTCCACAGTAATTTCCTGAGAAATTTTTATCTGCTAAGATAGCCTTTGAGTCTTGGGTGGTGAGATTTAGGGGAAAAATAAAAGAAAATTATTACTGGTAAAACAGATACGTTTTTCAAGACACATGTATTTGCAGCAACAAAAATGAGTGCTGTCCCATACATCAAGTGAGATGAGTCTCATGCATCCATGTATCATTGTTTAAATTATGCCTAACTCCCCTCAAGTCTCTTTGAATAACCCCCTGCAAATACTGGAGCTGCTTGTCTTCACCTGGTTTGGTCTCCCTTACTGCTCACCCTCTTGTCCCAAACTCTGCCTCCTGATGGCAGAAAATTGTCTTTTCCCAGTTGTCCAAGAGAACTAGTTGTGAATCTTCCTGCTGGAGCTGTGGGTGGGAGCTCATGGAGCAACCAAACAGCGCTCTTAGAATAAACTCTCATTTATTTTCACTTACAGGGATTTACAAAGCTTTACAGACAAAGGAGTCAGGCCTGTCTATGTCTGTATCTCTCGTAGCCCCCAGACCTTTAGAGAAGCTCAGATAAGCCTACCTGGAAGTAAGCAAGCTACAAAAAGCCCCTTGGCACATCCCCAAATCTCAGAGTCCATCACCCCCCTGACTGTGCGGGCATAGGATCCATCTGGAGCAGAGGGCTCCCTCCTGGAGCTGCTGACACTGGCTGATTAGAATAATTTTTCTTTTGATTTCTAAGCCCTGGCAGTGCAAGTCCTCTGACTTTGCTGGAGCCTGGAGGTAGTCTTTTCCCAGGGAATGGCTCAGGAAATCTTTAATGACTTCCTGCCACATTCACAGTCGATAATGTATCTCTGTGGGGTATTGTGCTGACTTCCCGCCGGTCCCGGTGCACCCGGTGACAGCACAACATCAGCAGACACACACCAGGGAGCACTTCAGTAGCACTGCCTGCAGCAATTGTTCCAAAAAGCAGGTGGTGGAGAGTACCCGTGAATCGTGAGCTAGCTACTCACCCCATATGTGCACCTACACAGTACTTGTCCTGCTGCAGGAATGGTGAGTGCCAGCACGGAGCCATCCACTGTTACCTGTCCAGGATGACCTGGGTGAAACAGCCTACAAAGGCTTTGGGGGATTTATATACCACAGACTGGGTAAAAATGTGCTGTGCTGTCCTCTGCTCAGGAACCTGTGTTTTCTCCTTGAATAACACTTATAAGAAAAACCCCCTCCCTTGAGTGACAATCCATTCAGGAGTAGGTGCAGTCCTGGTTAAAGAAGAGCATCCCAGAGATCTGCCTGCTGTCAGGAGGGCTCCAAAAGAGTACCCCATTATTGTGTACAGCTATTAGACATGCTCTCTTCTAGGGCCTTGGTGTTAACTGGCAAGACATGGGGCATAAATTTGATGCTGGTTTTGGGAGGAGCACCTGCAGCACACGATTCCTGCTCTTTGCACAACTTGCACATCACAGAGCTGCTGGTTCCTGCTGTGGCAGCTCTCAGCCACGGGAGGGAACCTGCCCCCAGCCATACCGGCTGGACAAGGCTCTTGTCACAAGCCAGTATCCTTGGCAAAGGGTCGGTAAGGACTTGCATTTTTGTCAAGGTGCTTCTTCCCCTCTGCCAGGTGTTTGCATAGCTGCCTCCTCCCCTGAGAGATTTGCACTCTCCAAATGAACGTGGCTAAGTTGCAAAGCATCAGCAAGTAAATAAATGGGCAAATGTCTCTGCTGGGCCCTGCAGTGAGGGAAGAACAGCATGGAAGCTTGTGACCTAGGGTGTCCCAAGGCTGGGTAGGGCCAGAGTATTCCATGAGGTGCATGGAAGGCACACAGATTTCCTCTGCAGCGGGGCTTCCCAAGTTGTGCCCAGTGCTCACACTAAACAATTTATCATACTTAGTGCAAGGACATGACCACTCTCCTGCTGGATCCTTTTAAACAGGAATATTTGCAGTGACCTGTCATTTTTTTCCACCAGGGGCTTTGTAGTGGGAGTTGTTGCCCAGGAGATGCTGGGAGCTGGCAAAATTCTCTTGTCTAGAGAGTTTGGGATGTTGCACTTAGTCTGGCCTTTCCCTCTGCTGGTTGGCACAGCCTCCACTATCTGCTAGGACTGGGCTGCTTGCCGTTGGCTAGGGGAGGAAGGAGAGGAAACCTAAGCTCTGATGTCACGGGGAAATCTCCCTCTGGCAAAGCACACAGAGGTTAAAATCAATGGATGACACTGCTGCAGCAGAGGGAAATGCCTGGCTCCACTCTGGGGTTCCTGTCAGGAACCTCAACTTTGGGCATCTCAGAGTGATGGTCCTCCTCTCATGACATACAATTTTCTAATGATCTGGGTAACGTAATTAAAATAGATTTTATACTGGGTTTTTTTTTTTTTTTTTTTTTGACTT
>VZRH01000841.1:1073105-1111809 GCA_013397555.1 Urocynchramus pylzowi
GTAATGTAATTAAAATATATTTTATACTGGGTTTTTTTTTTTTTTTTTTAGACTTTACTGTATTGATTTGTCAATTGCCATTAGTGCCACCACAGAGGAGATCTTCTCTGCAATGGGAGCAGTACGAACTGCCAGGAGCTTTTCTGCCAGCAGTTTACACTATTTTGATTGCTGGAAAACCTCATAGTCTGCTTTTGCATCACGCACACTTACTGTTATTTAACTTTCAGAAGTAGGTGTTTTCATATAGGCACAGGCTGAGTGGGTTAGGACCTCATTTTCCTGCTGCTTAAAACTCTCTGTGGGCTTCCTGAGGGCTCAGCCTGTCAGGCCAAATCTGGCTCTGTAGCTCTTATGGAGCACAGCACCCACCCAGTGCATCCACAGATCTTACCCTGCCAAGTGAGCAGGGCTGCAATTTTAACAAATGCAGGAGCCTACACCTCCATCAGAAGCAAGACAGATCTGCTGAGTGGTTTTTGTCACTCCAGAGCCACAGGCAGGAGAGCTGCTGGCTCTGCACCATCAAGTTGTATGTTCCCTGTGTACACCAGTCTTCCTATGGCTCACACGGAGACACATCCCCTACTTAATGCTGTGCCAGGCACAAACTTGCCTGCAGGAAGGGAGCTCTCTGCACAGCTGGAAACACAGCCCATGGGCTGCTTCCAGACCAAGCAACAGCTCCTGTGGAGTTCCTCAAGTTGCAAGACAAGCATCTGCTTCTCACCAAGCAGGAGTCATCTGCTGCGGAGTGAAACAGCTGCTCCTGAAAGCTGGCTGGGAGCTTTGAGCTGCAGGGCCATGGAGCTGCAGGCTGGGGATCTGGTCTGTACTTCAGGGTGGGGAAATAGTAACTGAGGCACAGGAGAATGAGTGAGTCCTGAGGAAAGAGAGCAGGCAAGAGAGACAGGCTGAGGAGCAGGAGGAGGAGGATGAGAAGGCACAAGCAGAAAGCGAGGAAGCAAGGAGGAATAGGCTTAACCAGCAGACAATGCAGGAACACACAGAAATCCCAGCAATGTGAGCACCATCAGGGAATCAAAAGGGAACAATGTGAGCAACCAAATGAGGCAAGAAGAAGGTCAATTAGAGCTGACCTTGAAAACAACAGCCAAGAGGTTGGCACCGTCAGCCCCTTACTGACACACAGCTAAACTTCCTGGCTGATATTTTTGGAAGAACAAGGGAGGATATGCAATCTACTCACTCAGCACACTGACAGCAGCCAAGCACCTACCTGCTTTCTCTCAAGGATATACTCCATGGAGACGCAAGTTATCTCAGAAAACCTGTTGACATGTGTTAGGAAACAAGAACAGAATGTTCACTTCAGCCTCTTGTTGGGTTATTTTCTGATGCGCAGCAGTGTCCGGAGGGAACCCAGCTCAGCTGGCTGATAGCTGTTACCCATGCTTAGATTTCCCCTGAGCTTGTTATTCCATGCTGTCAGGTAATGAACTGACACAACCACACCAACCTGCATCTGATTACTGCTCTCGACAGAGCAGTGCTGGGGGCAGCAGGATGGAAGAACACTGCGGAGGGATTATCCCCCCACCCCACCTTCAGGGACTGCACTCCTCCTTCTGCCCCGTGGTGGGTGGGAAGGTGAGGGGATGCTCCTCACCTGGCAACAGCCACTGACTTTCACCCCTCACATCCATTTTGCAGATCATCTTCAGCATACATTCAAGCTTTAATACATTCCCATGGATCCCTTTCTGCCTTCAGGCACACTGACATAACGTGGCAGTCGACCTCTGTGGAGGGACAGCCGTGTTAGAAAACTCAAAATCCAGCTGGATGCCTTTCCACATACAGTATATTTTTTTAAAACTGTATTTTCCAGTATATTTCTAGTATATTTGAAAAAGAGGAAAGCAAGAGGTTATTTGTTATTATCAAGCTTTCAGTGTTTCATCCTGAATGGTTTCAGCATCCCAAGCTTAGCATAACTTGGCATTTCTTGGGAAGAACTGAAAGCACAATAAAACAAATTGTTCTAAAATTAATTAGAATTTTTGTTGGATTTTTTATTTCATTTGTCACAGTCCTGGGTTCAAGAAGTTCACATGTTTAAACATTTCTTGGTATTTTTCAGCAACAGCTGAAATTCCATCAGGAAATTACAGCAATATGGGTAAGAAAAAGGAAAGGAAAAGGATACCCCACCAAGTACTCCATGTTTTGTAAACCTGAAGCACATAAAAAAAGCATAAGAGTTGGAAAGACAGTATGCCAGCCCAAAGAACAGAGGGAAGCAGGGCTTCAATACTGGTGCTCAGTTTGCAGAGAGCTTTCCCAAATACCAGCTACACAATACAGCTCTAATGTAGACTGGTTTAAATTTTCCAGAGCATGTAAAACTACAGCACAAATTCCACTGACACCAGCAGAGCCATATGGTGTCTTTTGAGGCAGTTGCAAGAAGTCAGAAGCCTGCAGCTGGAGGGGATGCCAGGGCAGGGGAGCAGAAAGAGCTATCAGGACAATAATCCTACCCAGAGCCCGAGACTCCTGCTACGTGTTGGGCAGCAGCTCACCAGAATCAGAGCATGGCCTGGGCTGGAAGGGATCCTAAGGAGCATCTAGTTCCACCCATCCTTCTGTGGATTTTCACAAGAAGTCAGTCTCTTGTGCATTCGATTTCTCTGCTCAGAGAGATCATCAGAGATGGCAGATGTCTCTCTGTCAGAAGTGAATCACTTCACAATATTCAACATGCTTCACTAAGCCACAGAAACAAATAAAGGTGCAATGATTCCATTGTCTTATTGCTGCACTCCTGTAGATCTAAAAAAAAAAAAAAATCCTCTCTGCCTGCTTGGGTGGCTATTTAACTGGAAGTCTGTGTTTCACAAATCTTATCTGCATTTTCCTTTTGCAAAGCTGCCAGAGCTTTCTACACAGCAGTTTCATGCTAGGGGGGCTGCCTTATCTCCTGAAGATAGTGGGGGTGTGTGTATCAAACCAATTGCAAATGGGACTGCTTCTCAAGGGCTACATCCTCATTTGCACAGCAAATGAGTAAGTCTGCTTCCTCTTTTGCCTATTATTTCATAATGGCAAGTGAGGAAAAGAAGATGGGGAAAAACAATCTGAAGTGAAAAAATGCCTCTGTAAGATCATCAGATTTTCAAGTAGATTACAAAGGAAGATGACTAAAGCCATGAACAATAGTGAAAAATTTTCTAGCAAAAATAAATCTGAATATTATGATAATACTCTCTGGCTTTAATATCCCCCAAGAACAAATTACAACGTGCTTCTTCTTGGAAACAATATATTATTTCATCATTTTAGTCCCACTTTGGAAATCCTGTTGGCACCTAATGGCTGTGGTGTTGTCTCAGTGGTAATATCCTCTTGTCAATGAGCTTATGGAGGCCTTTTGTGGCCTGTCTGTTCAACATCAATAATTGCTTATCAGCAAACCCAGACCCAGCACAACTGGAGCAGGCAGTGTGTCTAATCCTTGAATGCCACAGAGTCATCTCCATCTCCAAGTCAGTTGAGTTTGCATCCTGGCTCCATTTCTTATTTCCCAGGGGTGCTGTGGTCATTCCTACCCCAGGCAATAGCGACACTAATGCTTCCATTAGGGCTGATAGTTACACACATGCCAAAGTGGCTCCTCATGGTGATAGCAGAGGAAAGCAGGAGACAGCAGTACAAACCAGAGACCTTGTAGAGATAAATGCTCTGCATATTAAGTGGATGAAACAGTAAGAAGGAAGTAAGCAGGGCTTGGAAGGCCCTGTGGTTTTCCTTCCCAGTTCTGGATCTGATGCAGTTCATGTTGTGTGTTGTGAGACATGCTTCAAGTGTCCTGCAGCAACCGTGCAAGTCCTGATTTCATGGTGATAAGAGTGAAAGGGGCACCAGACACACCATTAATAGAGCAGGGATTTCCTTCAGCTGAGAGGCGTGCTGCTTTGAAGAGTGCTGATCTGAATAAAATCAAGAAGCTGGGTGTATTTAATATGTAGGGCCTGCCAATATGCATTAGGGCTCATGCAGATAAGAGGTGCCTCAGGGACTGACAACTCACAGGGTCTCAGAGGAAATTGCAGCAGCTTGCCCAGTGCTAATGGGGCTCATGTCCTGATTGTGATCACTTCCTCAGTCCTGTGTCATTTTCTTTCTACTCTGTTTCAGTTCTGCCACAATAGACTGGTTATTCAAAATGCTTGTAAACAAAATATTTCATTTCCATAAAGAGAACTAGATATGTTGTAGGGAAAAAAGTGCTATAGGCTGTGAAACAGGAAGAAACAATTAACTAAAGGATTATAATATACATCAATTAAATAATTATTAGTTAACTGATAAGAAGGATTTTCCGTTTAGAGCACAAATAGTATTACTTTTTATATGTTTATAAGACAAAAATCTATTGCGTATTTCCAAATAAAAAATCTTCAAACACAACTTCATAAGCCTTGTACATATGCTTCTGATTCATTTTAAGCTGCCACAAAAACTCAATTTCTTTCCCAAATGTTCTATGCTTCTAGGGGTTAAAAACTCTTTCTTCAAACATTTGAAGTCCTCCAAACTATCTGTAGTACTAACATATTCCATCTAAGCTTTGCTGCCATTTGCATCTGCCTCGTTTCTTCCCCTTGCATCATTCCAGGCACCAGCATATTCCAGTTTCCCAGATTTTCCCCATATGGTAAGGAACCCCTTATCATATACTAGAGATTTACTTCACCTGATGGCATGAGCAGCAGATACCTGGAGAAATAAAACCTGTAATTTGCCTTTGTGTAGCTCATTTGCTTTCTAACCATATGTGCCCATCTCATGTAGCAACACAAAGACTAAGCCAAGAACTGGAGCACGCTTACTGATTTATTTTGATGATGGAACAGAAAGACAATGTTTTACTGCATTCTGGGCAAGATTTGTGACACAGCTGTAAGACAGCTTGATGCCAGTTCTTTCATGTGATGTAGAAGTGGTGAGAGATTGACTGGCTGGACTATTCCTGACAAAGAGACAGAGAAAATGAGGATTGATAGACCTTCAACTGGAGCACTGCAGGGGGTGTCTCAAGCTCTGTGATAGCCAACCCAAACCTTGCTGAGCATTTGTGGGAGATATTTTCCTTCACTTTTTTACATCTTTAGTATTGATCACATGGAGACACATGAAAAGATGTGTGGGTTTGTGGAACGTGTTCCTTTTGCTCCCACCATGTATGAACACACTTCTCACCCCAGCAAGGGCACATTTCCCTACCCCAGAGCTGGACAGAGCACCCCAGTCTTTGTGACATTGCCAGTGCCTGCTTCCCTGTTGCAACCTCAAAAATGTCCATAAGATCCTGCTCTAGCATGGCTGCAGCTTGGAGAGATGCAAGCCAATATATTTGTGGTGCCAGCAGAAGCCTCTGCAGGACAGTCAGGGGGTAGGAGTTTAGCTCCCTAACAATAAAGAATCTGGACAGGTTTAGAAGGCCATTTATGGATTTATGTTGTCTCTGTAGGGACACTGTGTTGATGAAGAGTTGCATCCCTAGAGGTGCACTGCTAAGATTAGAAAATAGCTTTTAAAAATCTAGTGATATATTTTATCAGTACCTTATTTCACTAACTCTCTTTTATCTGGCTGTCTTCTCTCCCAGTTCCTGCCTGCTCTCCTATCCAGTCTTTGCACTCGTGCTGGATGGTGTAGGAGCCCTCCACAATTGGCTCCAAACACCAATACTATGTTTAGACAAAAAGCATAGGAACATACATTACATGAGTGTGGGAACTGGGTTAGGTTCTGGACCCAGACAAAGTTCTGAGAGATCAGGCCAGTGGGCTGTGCCCAGAGATGGAAATAAAGCACAATGTGATTTTAGCAGACTTCTGCTATCAGCTTAGGGAAAGGTCATGCAGTGTCAGTGCCTTAGTTTCCCATTTAAGAAGACAAGCTTTATTTTGCAGAGTGCAGAGATCTTGCAAGGCTCAGCTCATACACCTCCATGCTGCACCTCTGAAGCACAGGCAGCTTCAAGAGCTCTGCTTCACCTGCTGATCAATAGCTGAATTACAAAGCTTTCAAGAGTCACAAGAGTGGCCAGCCTTATTTAAGAAACCAACCACCAAACCTTTCAAGACCTGGAGAGTATATAGCCACCATGAGTGGGGGGAAAAACAAAAAAGCTTTCTTGGAGGAAAAAAGCAGCACTTAGAACCATTTTGTAACAGGGAACACAAAGGATGAATCTACACAGCTATTTTAGGTTGTCCTTCTGTGCTTTGAGAAGTTCTGTCTCAAGGAAAGAAGAGAAGGAAGGGGAAGAGGGGAAGAGGAGCATGTAGCAGCTCTGCAGCTGGACAGCCCCAGCAGGTGCTAGGAAATCAGGTGCTAGGTGCAGGTGAGAGGAAATCAAGCCACAGGCACTGATGTGAGCTCTTGCTGGGTGCACACACAAGTATGGTGTGAATTACTGCTCACAGAGAGCATGAGCATTGCAGCAGGTAGAGCAGAAATGGGGACATCCTACAAACCCCACAGAGAAGTGATCTGAGAGCCACTCTGGAGCCTCCCTTTCCACATCTTTGTCCTGACTAGCAGGACAGGTAGGCAGTCACTACTTGTGTTCAATTGCACAATGATATAGGTAATGGTAGAAGCAGCATTGCAAAGTATTCCTATTCCTCTCTCGGGCAATCTGCATTTTTCAGAGCTAAGTAGTGCTGTCCCACACGACTGAAGCTTACAGACAAAAGCCACTTTTACTCTGGATATGCATTTGCAAAACAAAAAGATGTGCCCAAGAGTAGACTGCAGTATCAGCTGAAGAATCCAAACCAAACTCCACAGAGTTCTGAGTAACAGCTGGAGAGTTGCCTTGCTCTGCTAGGTTTATTTCCAGCTCTTGCCCAGGCAGAGTGCCTGTGCTCTCAGGATCATTAAGGCCAGAATGTTTGAAATTTTCTGGCCACCTGTTAACAAATGCCTCTTTGTCATCACTATGGAGGCACAGAACTGGTTAAAAAACCAAACCAAACCACAAACCCCAGAGTGTAATTTCATAGCTTCAAGATTTCCATAGCTGGCATGGATGGCCAGATTTTAAATAAACCAGTCTGAGGAAGTGTTTATTCCCTGCAGCTTTGCAGAGGCACTCACCCTGGCCTCCTCCTGTTCAGATGACTAGCCAAAATCTGCCTGTGCTTACACTTGCATATATCCAGTGTTTGCCAAAGGTTTGACCTGAAGGGCAGAGCTGATATTCCTGCATGTTGCAGTTCAGCAGTCAGTTCACTAAAACACACAAAACATTATGCTTTTTCTCAAGACTGCACACACAAAAGTAAACCAGTCTTTGGGTTTTTTCCTATTCCTTTCTCTCTTTTTTCCAAAGGACCTTAAGCAAGTCACTAACTATTTAAATAAAGCATTGAAAGGTTAAATTGGGTCACATTTTAGAGAGACTGATCTCTGTGGTGATATAAATACAGATTGCAGAGGTGTTCAATAATATACGATGTAAGTGCAGCAGCTCTTTAAAATTAAATCTACTTGAAAAACATATTACTTGTTAACATGGAAGGATATACAGAGTTCTCAGCTCAAATGAGTTCTGCTAATGTCACTGGAGTCCAGTTTCAGAGCTGATTACTGCAAAAACTCTTCTTGATGCCCAGAAGATGATAATGTGTAAGAAATTAGTGTATGGATGATCTTTTATAAATAAGCCAGGTTAGACTCAAGGAGTTCTGTCCCCTTTTTTTATCTACTTCAGTGCAAAAACAGTAATCAAACATGTCCCAGTGATGGGATTATAAAATCTGTTATCATCATTGAACTTCATCAAAGCATTGAATCACCTTTACATGTTGGCAGCAGGCCCTGCACATCCACACGTATTTCCCTAAGAGTTGCATGAGTGATCCTGGTTAAATCACTTCATATTGGAACACAAATGTAAAACCAGGACAAGAGAGGGCCATATTGTGAGCAAAAATAATGTACACAGCATGATAACAAATATATAGAAGTCCTTCACTATCATCAGCTTAATCACTTGCTCTTGTCTCGCTTCAGCTCTCCATCATTAGTATCTCATTTCTGAAAGAGGATAATTGCTTTGGATCTCTTCAATTACCACTAAAGCACTGCAGAGCACTTGTAAAAATCAAATGAATTTGAAGTCTAGGATCATTGAGCTTGTCCTCCCACTAGTGCAGCTTATGTAGTTTCTCCTATCTCCTCCCATCACGAGTTTGTAATTTCTGATTGAAAAAACAACTCCAAGGCTAGTTTGTAAATACTCACCAGCTGGTCCAAACCAGTCCTGTAGCTAAGCCATAGTCCCTGCAGCAAGAGCAAAGCAACAGCTCCCTGAAAGCCTGAGTGAAGAAAACAGTGTTTTCTCCCAACTTCAGCAAGGACTGCATGACCATATGATACCCCAATGCAAAGACACTCGCTTCAGCATCCCAGGAGAGCTCAGATGTTCATGCTGTAAACCAGAAGGTCTCTCCTGGGCAGCTAGATCTTGAGCAGCAGCTGCTGACAGCACAGGGCTAAGCAGTGCCTGGCAGCACTATTAGTGGAGCTGATTTTTCGGTTTGTGTTGCCCTGAAAGTTGAATAAAAAACATTGCCAAGTGATGCAGGAGATGGCAGCTGGTTTGTTATGTATGATTTGTTTGTTATGTATGATTTGTTTGTTATGAATGGTTTGCAGATGGTTATTGAATAGGGCCCTGGGCAACCTGACCTAGTGTAAGGTGTCCCTGTCCATGGTGGTGGGGGGTTGGAACTAGGTGATCTTTAAGGTCTCTTTCAACCCAGGACATTCTATGATTCTATTCTTATTTCACCTCCCCCATCAGCTGCTAGCCCTGACCATACCACAGAACAGGCAGGTACTATGCTCTCCTTAAAAAATCAGAGTTTTTCTTACCTGCCCATTGCCTTTGTTGCCCTATCACTAAGCATGGAAACATGCACTTAGGAATCCAGACAACTAAAGAGTCTATTCATTCTTCACCACCTACTCTGTTCTTGGAAAATATGCTGGTCTTACAGGATTGTGTGAGGTAATCAGCTATTGCTTCTATTAGCAGAACAGGGCATAGAGAAAAACTGTAGAAATGCTACTTATTTAACTGGAAACTATCTCAGAAAGCAGAAAGTAAATTCTTTCCCTTCTAGCTCAAGCAAAATTCTCATCAGCTTCTAAGGGGTTCTCTCTTAAATGAAAAAACTTTGGAAGTTAGAAGTGACCCCTCTCTCATCCTGATGATGGTGGAAGGCAGATGGTCTTGCACAGCTGGCATGATTTTTGCAGGAGATGTCAGCTGTGAATTTGCAAGGTCAGAGTTTGCCCTGGGTGACTAAAGGCACTGTCCTGCTCTGAGGGTCACGCCTCAGGAGGACACAGTCTGACCGTGGGGCTCAGCAAAAAAAGAGGTGGCACTTTTCTTCAAGAAAAAAGCATGACATGTAAAGCCAGAGGCCTGTGAACTGTGACCAAGAGTCAGAGACATCAAAGAATCTTCCCTGGAAAAGCCTGCCTGCACATTAATAGGAATTGTCAGCTCCAGCTCTTGACAGGCACCATCCTCTCCTATGCCTTGTGTTTCTCAGAAGCTGGTGCCTTGAATGGCCTCAAGAAACTCTCATATGTGGAACTGCCCCTGTGGGGAGCAGCGTGGGAAGCCCAGACTAGAAAGGCTCTGCTGAATTATTAAGGTTGCCCAGAGTAAACCAAGGTAACCTTCCATGTGGATTCCTGTCAGCCTCTTTCAGTTTTATTATAAAGCAGCAAAACCCCCTACCTCGCCTACTCCTCTCTCTCCTGCTAAAAGAAACTTCACAAGACTGCTGAAGTAAGAAAGTCTGCCCAAAAGATTAACTAAATACACACAGGCCTATTTTAGATAGAAGCATCAAGCTAAATACAGCAGCCTTGAGCTGCTGGAGGGAGCGCAGTGTTTCATCCAACCCCTCTTGCCAAAGTGCAATCAATGCTTAAGCAAACAAACAGGGAAATACAGGCACTGAGTCTCATCTTTAAGCAGAAAATCAAAAAAATTTGGGGGCTAAAAAAAGAATAAATGTTTCCTAGCTTGTCACATAATTTGGTTTTGTCAAGCCCACTTCAGAAAACAGCCATGCACCAAGTGTGCTTCCCTGCCCACACGCTGTGTCCACAGCCCCTGGCAGCTGCCAGTGATGGGCACAGTGCATCAGAAGTGTGTGTGGTGACTAAGGGACAGAAACACGTGGTACCATCACCTCTGGCACCGTGGGGTCAGTCTTTATCCCAAATTTCCATTTTATTGTTCACTGCTGTACAGCAGTGGCAATATAAAACTGCGCTGTGCTGGTAAGTTCAGTGAGAAAACTCCTGATTTTCCTTCTCCAAGAAGGATCTGTATTTTATAGCATCGTCCTCTGGAGTTTATCAGCTTGCTCTGCAGAGTCAGGAAAAAGTACTTCTGCAGCCAAGAATATCTTTGATATGTTCCTGGGCTGCAATGCACTGCAGGGCTCTTCAGCCCTACTCTAAACCCAGCAAAGTACAGTTAAAAGTGGGGGAGAAAGATGATGGCATAACAGATATGTTCATTATATTTTACAAAAGAAGACAACCACATAGGGCCAGAATACCCTATATTAAAAATAATGCACTTCATCTAAAAAAGGAGTGCTACTATATTTTAAATGACAGATTTTAAGGTTCTGAATCATCTTAGAGCTGACTGTTCTGCTGCTATTGGTTTTGCTTTTCTAATAGCTCTATGTAAATATCCTTGTGTTTGCTTATAAACTTAATTTAGTGCTGGTGAAAGCCTACCAGTCCTTCTAGATTAAAAATATTTTGCATTGGCTACATAAAAGATATGATGTAAGCATTTCTGGCTGGTTTTTTCCAGCTGGCTTGGAAGTCCTGAGTTGCAGAGGAGTGGGACTTTCTCCATTCACTTGGATGGGAATCAGTAAACTCCTTATTTGACTCCAAGTAATCTGAGTGGCTTTAGCTGTGGCTTTTATGAACAACTGGTCAATTAGTATCTTTTCTTAAATGGCTTTGTGGTTTTAAAGGACTAGAATAAGCAAGTTAAAATGCTATTTCCTTCTTGTGCCATTGTCAACTAAATGTAACATTAAATTGTAAATTAAAACATAGGGCTCAAGGTAGCACACTTTTTAAACTCAAGGGAGCTCAGCAAACAGCCATTTCAAGCCATGAAGACCTGGCTGAAGACACTGTTTGCCATCTTTTAAAAGGAGTTGGTATGTGTATGTTTGCTCCTGTGTATGAGAAGAAACAAGGAAGCCAATACTTTTTTTTTTCCCCAGCTGAAGTATACTGGGAAGGAGTGCTGGCTCTGGATCATGCTGAGAGAGGGAAATAAATCAGGCAAAACCCATAAAGCTTGGCAAAACCCAAAATTTCCTTCTTCCAAAAAAAGGCACACCCCTCTCTCTTACTTTGTCCAGCTTTTCACATGGCTCTTCAGTCCCACCTTTGTCCTACCTTTCTTCTTTTAACATTAACTCTGATTTATTTTTCAGACACACAGGAATATAGTGTTATTTATATACTTCTTCAGTCTGAAAGTTTTCTGTCTTGTTCATATCCCAGTCTGATAGTTCAAAGCAAAATTTAATGTACTTTAAAAAATGACTGTAGTTACTCTCTCAAAGTGACATGAAGGGGATACTCCCAGTTTCAGGAAATCTAGGAAAAGGGTCTTTTCTACTCCATCCAATTCAGTTTTTCCCCCCTCCCCCCATGCCATTCCCCCACAGACCATCCTGGGAAGCAGACAATCTTTTCTTCCCCTTCCTGTCACTCTGATGGCATTACAGAATTCAGCCCTTTGCAGTGGAGGGCTGCCACCAGGACAAAAGATTATTCCCACCCAAAGGCCACACCACAGGCTCTTCCTCCTACCTTTCCAAGGCTGTGTCATTAGTTTTTCTCACTTTTATGAGTGGGGTCTAAATTACAAGCACATGCCCTGGGCTACCTTTCTTGTGGCCAGTGTAGTCTGCTAAGGGCAGTAGAGGCACACTGCACCCTTGCCTTAGCATTTGATCTGCCCAGACATAGTAGAATTATTCCCCATTAAACAGACAAGAGATGAACGTCTGGAACCTGATAGCCATTAATACAGACATTGTTCTGCATAATCACTTCATTTTCCTTGATAACTCTATTATAAATATATATGAGCCTACAGTTCTGGACTGGTAAGTGACCTGCTGCAGTTGCTAATCAAATCCCTGTTTTTTGTCAGCATTTAAAACAACTCCTTGACATTTTCAGATCTCTAGATGAGGTAGGAGAATACCACAACAAATCACAAAGGATGGGAAAAGTGAAGAATTATCCAGAATGGAGAGAAAGCATGGCTTCCACTTCCTCACTGCTTAAACAGAAATGAAACCATTTTTATCCCATAAACAAAAGGCCAATCTAGAAACTGGAAGATTTCCATTTGGTCTTACCAAGTCTATTTGGAAACTTATGATCCAGGGCTTTGTACACCTCTGGGAATGCAAATCAGCCAAAACCACAGAGGCCTGAAGTGAGAAGAACAGCACTGGAGTGAGCAAGAGGGAGGGATCCATGTGGCAGAGCAGTGACATTGTTTGACACAAAATGCTCTTACAACAGCTCTGAAAATGCCCTGGGTGGTTTATCTGACATTTCAAGTTAGATGTTTCACCTACCAACAGACTGGCAGATCAAGTTGCTGCAACTTTATCAGCTATTAGTTGTGTCTGGGCCATAACAGATCTTTGTAGTGCCCACTTGGGAATTCTAGACTTACTTGCTTATCTAGTAAAGAGACAGGAAAGGGATTTTTAGCCTAAAATCATCCCAGAAGAATTAAATATCCTAGAGAATTTACTGCAAAACTTGACATTCTGGGGAATTTCCAGACCAACTAAAAATTGATCCTACACCCCTTTAGACTAAGCAGGACCCTCTGAGAGGAGAACACCACAGTGCAACACACCAGCTATTGTGCAATAAGAAACAAACTCACTTTTTTTTTTTTTTCTTTTGTCTTTGTAATGAGGATAATACTGGTTTTTCTTGTTGGAAAGTGCAATGCAAATGACATAAATAGTGTAGTTAACATGAAAATAATTAAAGCAAAAATCCTTGTTGCAGAGTGGGTGCGAAAGTGAAGGAGCATTATGGTTCAGTCCTCTGGTGTAGAATTTGCAACACTGCAAGTCCCATAAGAACACTTGCTCACACATCCCATGGCACCACCCCCTAAAAACCCCCCCAAAAAAGTGGTATCCTTTCTGGGGGAGGAAGGACGATGTGGAGCACGCAGTGGCCAGTTTGTTCTAATTAGTGTCAACACCAACGAGGAGCACGAGCTTTGCATCCCATCACGCCTCTCGTTACTAGAGTACATAACCTCCTAACCTCCACCCAAGAAAATGATATCATTGCATGAATTAATCATCTGAGCAATTAATGGCAGAAAAGCGACCTCAGGTTTCCAGCACGGTGTCTGGCACCAGTGAATTGGCCATGACGTCAGCTTCCCTGGGAACATGCTGGCATTTTGCCCGTTCCTGAGCCTCCCTGGTGACTCTGAGGGCAGAAGCAAACAATGTAGGCACCCAGCCGGCAGTAAGTGCTGCAAGCCAGCACGGGGCTGCTGCTGCTGCTGCTGCTGCAGCGTCACCGGGAGGCTGCTCCTGCCAAATCCCTGCGGGCATCTCCCGGAGAAGGGGCACTTCCCAAAACCGGCAAGAGCAGAGGACTTCCTCTGATGTGCAGAGAGAGGGACTCTTCAGGAGCAAGAGTATCTGCCCACTCTTTACTAGGGAGAACCTCCTGCTCTGCACCTGGGAGCTGTGCAACCTTTTGTAGTGTGTGAATAAGCAAGTTATTCGACTACTCCTCTGCTTCTGGGGCAAACAGAAAAAAAAAAATTATTATACTGGGGGGTTTATTCTCAGATGACCAGGCTTGTTTTTTTTTTCATTTCTTCATTCACTCTGTTGCTGCAAGTGCTTTGAAAGCTGGAGTCAAGCTATGACCATATGCCCTGTGTTAGATCCATTTTTCAGTCAGCTATTCCAGGTGAGATGAGGAGAGCCTGCCTCTGTCCTACAGGAATCTGCTATGTTTCCCTTTTTTTCATCACCAAATACAAATACCCTCTGCAAGGTGGAACCTTTTCATACTTTTACCAAGGGAGCATCCCTTTGGCCCTGCTTGGGGTGCATGTACAAGCTGTGAGACAGAGGGGGTCAGACTCAGCCCACCACTCAGAGGAGCACAACCCAGAGACTCCAGGAGATGTCATGGGCAGAGTGTAGACATGAGCAGGGAGGTGCTCTCTGATGGGGATATCAGTCATTTTCTAAACCTTCAGGACACGTGAGAAAACCACAGCAAAGAAAGAAGCTTGGGTAGAGGAAAGCTGACCCCTGATGTAAGCAATCTGGTGTCAGGGAGGAAGGAGAACCTATTTGGGCAAAAGGGCTTGGCTGATCCAAGATAAGCCATTTTGTTGCTTCTCCCTATGGGGTTTTCTGCCTTACTTCTCTTTTTGGAGGCAGCCTCTGGCTGCTGCTTTCTGAGCAAGCAGAAAAAGCATATCTCCCTCCACACTCATCATAAGAATGAGTTTCCAACAGAGATGAGATATCCACAGGTGAGCAACATCTGAGTCTCAGCAATACTTTCCTCTGGATCCCAGCTTGAAAAGAATGAGGTGGTGAACCCCTACGAGAAGCAGCTGAAAATTTTAGTGTCTTACAGTGAGCTGTGACCCCTGCTCCAGTTAGTGAATGGAATAAGCTTACCCCAAATTCAGGACAGCCTTGTCTTACACACTTGCAAAGATGTAAGCTGAAGAAGTGTGATTATAACATCATCACTGCAAACGACACTCGCTGTCTGCACGGCTTAATGCCACTTGCTACATTTGTAATCCATCTTCCCCCACCTGCCCTGTCTTTTCAGCAGTCACTTGTTATCAGAGCAAAGGCAGTGAAACAAAAGGAAGGGCAGAGGCTAATTTGCTTGGTGTGGTCCTGTTCTTCCAAATGATGTCAATTTATGGGCTGTAATCTGATCCTCAGAGATGCTCACATTTGCATCATTAAAAGGGAAATAGCAAATAAAAAAGTGGAAGCAACTCAATAAGCTACCACTTTAGCAGCTGGCACAGCAGGCAGGATCGTTGGAGCATCACTTTCCCTAACTAGTCACATCACCTGTCCCGATTCCCAGCCCATCTCCCCCTTGCTTTCCAGGTGTAGCCAGCTCAGCAGATAGGATTAATCCACTTCTGTACTCACTTGCATTCTCCATGTTAGAGAATCTGATTACACAGATTGCCTGCAATTTATCTCCACCTGCGACACCTAATGCTCCAGTCTGATCTCCTCTTTCCCATTTTAACATCTCACTGCAGATCCAGTGCATACACAGGCAGATGCACACACACTTCCTCTGTTTTGTTTGCCAACAGCTCACTAAGAGCCTCAGCGCTTTCATTTTCAATCAAACCAGAAAGCACTACTGTTTTCCCCACTCTGCCCATGAGGTAATTCCTCCCTTTGGACTCCCCTCGTTGCATTTATGCTGCACAGGCTCCATGCGCTGCTGCTGGACCCACACAAACCACAGGAATCTCTGCACAGACACGCTCAGTGAACATGCAGCATTATAGAGCCCTGCAGCATGTGTAAAGACAAAGGCACAGGCTGCATGCACTGAGCAAGTGCCACCACATGCATTCCTGTTCCCTCCAAACCCTGCAGGAAAACACTGCCTGCAGAGTGCTCTCCTATGAACAAAACCAGCCTTTCGGCACAGGGTCAGTACATGATTCAGGCAAATCCCGTTTTCCCCCGCTCCCTTACCTTTCCTTTCCTTATTCTGCTAATCCAGGGGCCCTGGACCGATTCCTTTTCCCTCCTGCACACAAACTGCCAGTCTGTCCTGCTTCACATTCACAGCACACCAGCAGGATTCACCGTCATCCCATTCTGCCGGATCCTTATCGCCCTATTGGCCAACGCCAGACAGTAAATTCAATTAGGCTCCTCCTTATAACTATATTATCACAGGAACAGGAATGAATAATTTAGTAAAACAACAAGGATGTGCAGGCTCTGGTGTCACAGACTTCACCCCCACTGTCAGGCTTTTATCAGAGAGGTGGGTAAAAAAAAACAGAATCTGTCTGTCACTCCTGAAAAGGAGACCTTAGATTACCCACTTGTATTTCCCATTCCATCCCTCTTGTCCTCCTCCCCCTAAGCCATGGCATTCCCATTTTGTTGTTGCACCTCCATCCTCAGCCCACTATACAGTATTTCCCTTGTGAATGGTCATTACCCTCTCAGTGGATGCAGAGATTTCTGTCCAGGCAAAGCAATACTGCAGCACATCAAACACTTTGCCTCTTCCCTGAATGCAGTATGTGAGAAAACAATGAAACCGTTCTGGAGAAGGGAGTGACAAGACAAGCAGATCACAGGGAAAAGGGACAGTCTGCCTTGTGTCACAGCATCCTCTGTAAAACCACCATATGCTGTCATCCCATCAGTTCAGACACCCAGAGGATGCAAGTTCATGGCTCCTGAGAGAGAAAGGTTCACAGATGCACTGCCCAGGGACTGTGACTTCACATGCCTGCTGTGGGAGTTTGAATCCTCACATAAAAAAATCACACCAAACCATTTAGTTTTCCCCCAAACTAAATGACTAAAGAGTTCTGTTTTGGCACTTTTTTTTTTTTTTTCCCCTGACCAGAAATTTGTATCTATACCTGTATTTCCTAAGAAGTAGTTGGTCCCAAAATGAATACTGCTGTTTTTCCTCAGGTGATGTTTGTTTGAAGAGTTACAGACTACTGCAGATTCCCTCAACAGGGTCACCACTATCTAAATCAAGCCTCAGGCCACCTTGATTGCCTAAAGAGTTTTATTGCTATGGGAGGAATAATGGAAGTGGAGGAGATCAGCAGGACAACCCTTTGGTATCCTCAGAACAGACCAAGCAGCCAAAAGGGATTTTTAGTGACCATTCACAGCAACACTGAAAGCTACTGCTAATACATGCTCATGTGCACAGCATAAACAAACAGATGTGCCATTCCACCATAACTGAAAAATAAATAGGCAGGATGAATCTGCCATTCCTCTTCCCTTAGAGCCCAAGAACACCCTTTACCCTCTGCTTTCCATGTGCTAATATTTACTCTGTAGAGTCTATATATCTACTGCCACAACGACGAGAGGTTCAAATTTGCACTAGAGCCCAAAGCAACTCGAGCAACTCCTACACCAGCTCTTGGTTTGGCTTCTCTCCCAGGCCTTATGGGCTGGGAAGCCTCAGCTCTGCCTCCAGAGGCAATGGGGACACCAAGGTGAAGCCAAGCCCAAGTACCAGCAAAGACACAAAGGCAGCTCACTGGTGACAGACCAGTTTTCCTAAAGGCAGTGCCTTTCCTTAGGCACTGCCTTCACATTGAAAGACTAGCAGGAAGCTGGGACAAGGCATGGGGATTGCCACCTCCTAAATTGCTGGGCTATCTACCTCCATCTCAGTCCCAAAGTAGGGTTGAGCCATGCTGCCTTCCCTAGGAGAATAGAGTACAGGATCAGTGGATGCTTTTGTTGTTCTCACCAAGTTCAAAGTGACCTAAAGAGTGAAAAAGTAAGAGTCTCAACTAAGCTTTTGTCTTTCTCTGTTATGGACTTCTTTGCCACAAAAAGGGACAAAACTACCCTCATGCTCCTGAAGTTGCTTCACTTCTGAAGAATGGCTGCTGCTCTTTTCCTCCTCCCCTTTCCCTTGCAGCCATCCAAACTTTTTTCCTGTGTTAAAGGGAACCCTGAATTATGCACTTGGTGGTAGCTTCAGAGCAATTAAACTAAGCCATGTGGCAAGTTGCCCAGTGTCACTACCAAAGCTCAGGATGTTTTAGCATCATTTATTGAGGAGCTTTTACATGATGCTTACTTAAACCACACAAAGAGAGCAAATTAGGCTGTTGCCATGACAACTAGAGAATCTACTCAAAATTCAGGAGATGCTGGGGAGGGGGGGAGAGCCCTTCAGTGGAGATCTCTGCATCATGAATATGGCCCTTGGTTATCAAATTCCTTTCAAGTTAATTCCTAGCATCAAAGCCTCCCTGACAAAGGCTTTAATAATTGGGACCAAAGCTTGGCTAAAGAGGGAACAAACCAGCCCTCCCAGCACTAATGTGAATTTCACTCTGCTGCGAGGTGCTCAGCTGTGAGGTCCACGGAGCAATCGCAGGGGTGGCAGCAGTGCTGCAGGAACACGTCTGAGGCAGGGTGGAGGAAGGGGCAGGGGCTTCTCTGCAGACAGACACTGAAGAGAGAGACAGACCCTGACTCTGTGGTGCACTAAAGGCAAGGAACAAGGCAGTAAAGGCAAGGAACAACTTCCACAGGGGAGAGGGAGAGGGAGAGGGAGAGGAGTAAGAAGGGTCCTCACCAGCTCTGGTGGAAACCCTCTGGAAGTTGAAATAAGCTGAGCAAAGTATTTTGCCAACCCCAAGGAATGAATTAAAGCAAATAGGAGAAAAAAAAATAGCAGGATCAATAGTGTCAGAAGAAGCTGACAAACTAAACAAATGGAAGATAGGCTACTACACTACAGTTCTTCTGAAGGAATTAAATCCTTGGTAGGATTGTTGAATATTTTCCATCAAAGCTGGCTCCCTTTCTAATTTTTCTTTTCTTTTAGCTGAACATTTTTTCAGTTGCAAGCCTTCTAAGAAAATCACTATTTTAATAGAAATTTTTCAGTGAACTCTTCTGGTTCTCAATTGCAATAGCTGAAGTATTCTTGGCTGAAAACAAAGTACATTACTTTGGAAAAATTCCAGAAAGTTTTGTAGTTTTCATAGAAGCTCTCTCCTTCCTCATAATTATTTTTGATCAGATAATTTATTGCCAGTAAAAGTTTTGGTGTTCTCCTTTGAAATGATGCCTTACTGGGCATAAGCCCCTTTTGGAGGGTAGCAGCAGCAAGTGGGAGCAGATCCAAAATCAGGGAAAATTAAGCACGCGGAGAAATGGAGAAAATGGCAAAAGTTTCTCTTCCTCCCTTTTCATCCCCAGATGAAAAACTGTGTTTAGCATGACAATCAGAAGCAATTGAGAAATTTAAGGATAGATAAATGATTGTATTGTGGTGAGCATTACAGTCCAAGCAGGATACTTGCCAAGCAAAAGCCCACATACTATAGAGATCCATAAGTTCAAGAAATGATGAAAAAATCCCCAGTTAATAAAAACTATGCACTTTCAAGATACAAGTGTTCCCATAGCTGATGTCCAGTTCATCTTCTGAGCCCCAAAATTGATTGTCAATCTGCCTTACTTGGCATGTTGTGGCAATATTTCAACACCTTGAGTCAGTGTTGATCTTCTGATGGGATCTTCTTCCCAGTGCCTGAGTATCTCACACAAAAGCTGCAAAGAGTGTCCAACACCTAATTGATTATAACTGACCAGAAAACAAGGCTTTAATTCATTATCTGCTTGCAAGTGAGACTGGCTATTCCTTTTCTTGCTCCCTCCCTGCCATTTTGCCAAAGCCTTGCACAAAACATTTGTAAGGTGATCCCATAGTAGCAGCAGGAGTAGGCTGGGCTGCACACAAGCCATGCAGGACCCACAATACATGGCAGAGACAAGAGGTTGAAGTGAGCTGCTTCTTTCATAATGTGACAGCTACTTTAACAGATGTCAATCTGGCAAATGTGCTCGTGGGATGGCAGGAGCAGAGGCATTCAAGGGGCAGGTTCAGCAGAAATAAATCTGAGGAACCTGAAGAACAGAGAACAGGGTGATAGAAAGAATAGAGCAATGCGTAGCAGAAGAGGAATGGCTCCTTAGAAGTGTCTGGGATACTATTTTCTGAAGTGGGATGCCTTTGGGACAAGTTGAATTTATTTTGTCTAGTCAGATTGAGGCATTATTCTGGGACTTCAATGCTACTGCACATGTGTATGGTTGTTTCTATAAAAAGCATATTACCATCCCATTGAAAACACGTTTTATTATCCTAAACATGTTCTTAATTAAAATAATTTTCATTCTTCAGCAATAGTGACTTATTTAAATAAACTTTTCAAGAACTTCTAGGTATCATCTCTCAATCTAGGGGAAGAAAAGCAAGCAATTTTTCCACTGGCATTCTTTACTTACTTCAGTAAGTAAAGGTGAGGAGCAGCTGAGGCAGCTGGGGTTGCTTGGCCTGGAGAAAAGGAGGCTCAGGGGAGACCTTATCACTCCCCACACCTGCCTGGGAAAGGAGGCTGCAGCCAGGTGGGTTATTGTCACTTCTCACAAGTGACAAGCAGTTGGATGAAAGGAAACTAGCTCAAGTTGCATGCACTAGAGGAGGTTTAGATTGGATATTAGGAAAAAAAAAACCCTCAGTGAAAGGGTTGTCAAGCATTGGAACATGCTGCCCAAGGAAGTGACTGAGTCACCACCCCTGGAGGTATTTAAAATGCATGTATATGTGGTTCTTAGGGACACAGTTCAGTGGTAGATTTGGCAGTGTTAGGCTAATGGTTGGAATCGATCCTAGAGGCCTTTTCCAACCCAAATGATCCTGTGATTCCATGATTCACTAAAATTTTTCTATAATTAGCTTATTCATTGCAGTGACTTCTTGTTATCTCAAAGACAATAGCAACAAAGCCTTAAAAAGCCATGTTTTATCCCACTGCTATTCTTACACAAGAAAGCACAAATGTAATTTTTTTCCATGAGGCTCTTTGAGTGTGAATCTATTTAATATCTTTAATCAACTTTAAAAATACAGCACATTTTCATACATCACATTTTCACCAAGTCCTGTGCCATGTTTTGCAAAGCACCATTACTAGGCTGTTTTCCAAGGCAAAAATAGCATTCCTGTTTACTGATGGTATGGATTTTCCCCTCCCAAAGATCAGAAAAAGAGGGAGCCCTGCCCTAACTGCCAAGCATAGGCAGTATCCCATAGGTTATAGCACCCATTTAGGATGCAGGAAACAAAGGGCCCAAACCTGAAAAAAGCCAACAGAAGACTCACCTCTGGGTCTGTCCCAGCACAGAAAGTAACTGCACCAAGAGTTTGTCAGCCATTCAGAGGAGAGACTATAGTTACACCTCCTACAGAAATTATTCTACTGTCTGGAGACTCTGCAACATTGGGCCAAATACTGAATGGATGACCAATGGCCAAGACACTCATCAGAAAGTGACACTCATTTCAGTGGCTTGTAGCTCACAGAGCACAGGTTTGACTTCTTTCTCCCACTTTCCTGCTGCATCTAAGATTTTTTTTTTTCATCCAAACAACAAATCCTACACTGGACATACTTAATTGGAGATGGAAACTTCTACTTTTCTGTTTCTTTATTTTCTTGGATTAGAAAAACCTACTTCACCTTTTATTAGAGTTTCCAGCCCTTTTGACAATTAAGGAAAACATAATGTACAAGATCTGAGGTTAAATATCACGTTCAGAAGGGACAATTGAGCTGAACCCATCTTTGGTTTCCTCTCAGCCCAGGGGCACTGCTCAGTCATACCTAACACAACACAGGGAAGCTCTGGGCAGTGGTCAAAGCTGTTTTCTTACCTCACTTATTCCCACTGGAGAAGAAGAGTTCTGGCACTGCCAAAGGATTCACACTAGGATGAAACTCTTGTAAAATGACAGCAGAATCATGGTCCTCACCTTTGGCAGACAGCCATCTGAATGGGCCAGTAGGAACAACCTGTTGCAATGGAGTAGCTCAAGAGAACCAAGAGCTGATTTGCTGCAGATAATGATGTGTTACTAATAGTGTTTGCTGACTGGTTTGCTACAGATAATCTGTTTCTTCAGATGCCTCCACGCTCTCACATCCTTCTCCTCCTCCTCCCTTCCCTGGTTGCCAGGCAACTACAAAAAGGACCAGAGAGCACTCTGGAGGGAACCACCTTGTGGGACACTGCATGGGTTGGGGTTTTCTTTCCTAGAAAATGCTCCAGGGCAAAGTGGCCTCAGCTTTGGAGGCAACATCTCACTGTGAAACCTTGCTTTGCATGAACACTGGCCGTGGGGCAAGTGATGTATATCCATAATTTCCAAAACAAATGCCTTCACGGACTCAAAGCTCACTTCTGAGATTTTTCTGTGGCTCAGCTGCTCCCCATCAATTCCACAGATCAATAGTTTAAGGAGCTCAGGCACAGAAGTTGCCAGCCTGTGCAGCAGGAGATTTCCCAGTAACAGATACCCCATACAGCTGAGGATCATTGTGTTTACAGCACTTACTTAACAGTGTGCCCTACAGGGTTACTGCAAGAGAAACACAACTTTTTTTGACCAGAAATGTGCTTGCTCATAAAAGCTCAGAGACTTTTAGAAGAGGTCTAAGTGAGATCAGCCTCTAGAAAGTGAAATAGAAAGCTCTGTGCTGGTTTCCATGAAGTCCCTTGGCCAATTTGGTATGAGAGAGGCTGTCTCATTCTCCCAGGTCTACCTAGCTTCCTTATAATTGAGGGATAAATCTCAAGTATATGAACAGCTGCCCCTTGGAATCTGATGGTTGGAAACATTAGTATTTCAAAATGTAATTCAGTTTAAAATATGGTGGCATGAACTAACCAGAGGTAGTCAGATTAAAAAAAAAACCTGGAAGATTAGACACATGCACCTATGACTTTACTTTCACAACTAGCTTAATTTGCAAAGTCTTGTTCTGTATGACTGAATCCAGCAAGAAAGAGAAGAAAAGAAACTTTTCATTTCACCAACTTCAATATCACTTTTCATTTTAATTTACTGAATTCTCAATGCTTTTCAGTATTTCAGGTATATTTTTGAGTCTTATTAACACACCCCAAAATCTGGTTTATACCCCACCTCTATATATCATGCCAGAAAAGCCATCTTTTCTAAGCAAAGTTTTCCATTTCTATTTTCTATTGTGCTGCCTAAACTGATAAACGCTGTACCCTGAGGCCATTCAACCTAACAGCATTCCCTACAGACTCCACAGGCTCAGTTCTCATATCCACTTTACCACATATCCCAAATATCTGAGGAATTCCCACAGTTTGCCCCAGAACTCTCCTTCCCTCCCAGCCCTTTTGAGTAGCCACCTGCTATTTCTGTATAGCAGACAAACATGAATTACTACTGATCTAGATGGCCAGTCCCTGAGCAGACTCACATATTGCTCTCAGTGGAAAGGAGAACTGCTCTTCCTCCCCCACCTACACCTCAGCCAAGGCTGAGTTTTACTAGCAATGAAATAATTCCACAACTGCAAAGGCCCTATTCTTCTTCTTTGTCCTGTTCTTCTTCTTTGAGATTTTCTTAAACAACTGAATCCAGCCTTCAAGTTTCCCCCTTGCATCAGCCATAAGAGGCAGGTTTCTCCTTCAGTCCTCTGAAGTCCAATACAGATAGTTAACTTTGTTCCTGATTGTTTTTTGCTTTTCCCTGTCATATACAAGGTCAAATTTTGGCTTACTGTCTTTTCTGCTGAGGTTTGAAATACAAAGCAGTATTCTATGGCAAAATCTCAAAAGTGCATTTGCAGTTTTTGGAGTGGAAAATTGAAGTTTAGGGTGACTAAGGAAAGGAAACTAGGATTTAGGAACTTTTTTTTTTTTTTTTTTTTTTTTTTACTGAGCTGTCATTTTCCTTCTTTTAAAAATCTTTCAAATTTAGTAGGAAACAAAGCAGCTATTCTAATGAGGTGTTCATTTCACCTTTTTAATCTCAAGGTCTCTGCTATTATTCTGAGAAGAGTAGGGATGGGATTATGATTACTGGCAAGCAAACCTTGCAGTTTTTTAAAATGGTCTATCCCTTTGCTGGCTGTAGAGAGAAAAGTCTTGAATAAGAAAAAAGGGTTTGAAAGGATTTCCTGAAAAGAAAGGGAGAGGCAGGATTGCCTGGACACATTTTTCTGCATGCTACAAAAATCCCTGCTATGTACTGTTGTGCAGCAGCCTCAGCCACGGTGGCCCAGCTGGGCTCTGGAATGGGGCAGGTTTCACATTGTCCCAAAGCCCAGGGAGCTGCAATGGGCAGGCTGAGGCAAGAGGAATGAGGAGGGGGAGTACAAGGGGCAGGGGAGGGAATTGTGAAGGGAGGGGATGGTGAACAAGCAGAGTGGCAGGCAGGTGATGTGGAAGGAATCTGGTGCAGCCATGCAGATTCCTCTTGTTTGAAGTGGTTAAAGCCTTGCTCAGTGTGGAAGAAAGGTGAGGGAATAAATTCTTCCACAAGTGCAGACATCCTAAGGGAGCATTTCAAATAGCAGTCTGCAGTGGGCAAGAAACAACTGCATTTAAATACAGCTCACTAAGCAGGGGTATGGGAATCAAATCCTCTAAAGGCTTCAAAATTAAACGCAGAAATCGTTAACAGAAAAGTCATGTTATAATTTAGAATTACTTGCTGACTGATAATGAGAGTAAGAATAGGAACATATTTCTTAATGCTGGTGGTTAAATGCCTTCCTCTGAGCATGTTAAAGGAGAAGGAGTCACTGCTAGCAGGCTGAAAGGAATTTGAGAGAGCTGGGTGTATGCTACAGCAGCAGACAGAATGGCTAGGACCAAACAACACAGCAGAACAGCACAGATATTGATCACTAATCCCTCTCAGTACCTTTAGTGTCTCCTGTAGGGTATTATAAAAAGTGTGACTTCACAGTTATTTGGGAAAAAAACCTATTCTTCTGGGATTGGCTAAGTCAGTCTTCCCTAAGATTTCTTAGGCTACATCTTTGCAGCACCCAGCACCATGTGAGGGTGCCTTCAGGTTTGCACCTCATTCCAGCTGAGTTATTGTGTGAGGAGCAAAGCCAGTCCCCTTGGGCAAAAGAGCACAGTGGTGCAATTCAGGTGTTCCTGGTTCTGGTGCTGCTGCAGCCCCAGCTCTGTTTGCAGCACAGTGCTCTGTGCCATGCAACTACATTTCCAAGTTCTCATAAGGCAGCAGCTCTGGCTTTAGGGACTGTGGTGCAAATTAACATTGTCTACAGCCTCAGCAGAAAAAACTAGATATATGTGGTGTCTATAAAGGCCACGAGTGAGGGGTAATGATAACTCATAAATTTTCACTGGTGTTCACAGGTACTGGGCCACAAATACCCTTAAGCAGAATCCCACAGTAATCCTGTCTCCTGAACAGGGGAAGGCTTTTGTATCCACAGCTCAGTCAGACTTGGCACAGGTCTCTACCATGGGGTCTTCCCTATTTCTTAATTGTTTCTACTTCTGCTGCTGCTTAAATGACTTACTGCCTACATGATGCAATGACAAAAAGATGAATGTCTTTTCATTTTCATGGGTTTTAAATTTATATCTTAGGTACACTTCTCTCTCCAGCTCTTTATGCATTTAGATTGAATGTATCTGGACAGACTCAAGATTTCTGTACCTTCCAGACCCAGGACTCTTTCCCAGATGCCTTTAGACATCTCAGTTGAATGCTGTTTTCCACACAAGCTTTTTTTTTTCCTTCTCCAGTCAGCAGATTCTAAGGAACCCCACAGAGAAGGAAATAGCACCTCGTACCCCAAATGTTGTAGCTGTCTCTGTGCTTTCTTTGTGTACCTTGCTGGGTAATTCTGTAAGTCAACATTGGACTTGGAGCAGAAGTTCAGAAACACCTTGCAGTATCCTCCCAGTACAACTACATGCTAAGCACTCCCAGCAAAACAGAGAGATTTATACTTCCAGAAAAGAGCTGCACCAATTTATTTGTGCTGAGACTTCTTCTCCATGGGGTCTGTTTACTCAAATAAAGCAATGTGTGAAATTCAACAGGCACAGAACCTCAGAGAAGTCTTCTGTCTGCTCTTATTAAAGAGAGAAGGGAACACCCAAGGATCCTTTACTGTAGCAAAAGCTAAAAAGATCAACAGGAACCACTGTGGGTGGATGAAGCCTCTACATTTTAAGGACTTCTGACATAATCTTTAAGTCCTCCAGGCTTTCAAACCATTGCAATACAAGGAAGATAACTGTGGTCACTAAACAGAGATTATGTACTGCAGTTCTCTGAGTCTAATATGTACATTACAAGTGGAAAATAAAGAAACAGTCAAATCTTGAGAATGCCAGTTAAGAAAAATACAATCTTACCTCTGCAAAAGGGAGAGATTCATATGAAAGTAGAACCACCACGCTTTTCCATATGCCTTCCATGTTGTTTGAGTTGAGGGTTGATTTGTTTGCAGTATTTAAAGCTCCTTTTTAATGAGTTGTGTGAAATCTGGCAGACACATAACCTCTTTGAACTACAAAGCATTTCCTGCATTAATGAAGGAAGAAAGAAAGCCAAGAATTAATTTATTACAGCACATTAATTACTGCATGAAATAAAAGTTCAAATAATCAGCAGAAACCACAAGGGTGAGGTAAAGGTGAGAGAGAAGATAAAATATGTACATTCTGCTTTGGTGATGGCTGAAATGGGCCCCATTACTACCAAACAAAAATATAAGAAATGCAGCTGGAGTTTGTTATTGCAGAAGAAAGGAATTATACTGAGGCAACTTCTAGAAGTCTTTTCTTTTGGTAAAAAACTGCTCCAGCCTTACACAAAGGGAATCAAAGAAAAAATAAAGACAAGATCAACCACGGTTAGCAAGAGCGGATAGATATACAGAACTGCACAACTGGTTTCCAGAAAGGTATATCACACATGAAAAGGGCAGCTGCAGGCTTGGAGGAAATTTTGCCATCAAGGGGGTGATTGAAGAATTAAAAAACCCAAAAAACAAAACCAAAAAAAAACCCTATGAAACTTTTTCCCCTGAAGCAAGGCTCTCAAACGGTATGTTGTGAAACTGTGTGCACATGCATGGGCAGGAGGTGTGTGTGCTTAAATACTGAAGGTACACAGCAGAGGGAAGTGGTGAAAATGTCATTTCTACAGGATGAAAAGTGAGCACAAGCATTTGTTTGCCTGTGCATGCACAGCTGGAGCTGAGGCTCTTCTCTTGCAGTGGAATACCTCCTAGGGGTAAAGCAGCAGGGAACAGCATCCTGCACATCCAGGCATCCCAAAGCAAACCCAAAGATCTCCACTCAGACAAGAGATAATGACAATCTTGCCCACAGACCAACATCTTGCAGTCATTGCCTTTGCCACAGCTCTGAGACCAGAGGACATTGCATGGTCTGTACCTTGTATATGGTGTGCCACATACAGTGGCACTGGCAAACCTTGGTGGCTGTGCCCTGTCCTGGCTGATGACCAGGAAAAACTCACTCAGTGCTACTTCTCACATTTTCATTTAAAGGGTTACTGGGAAAAAGCCATAATACTGAGTTTGGGCTATGAAACTGATGACTACATGCTTGCAGTATTAGCTAGCAATGAAGAATTTTGCAGAATCCACAGTTGGATTAGTGATTGCCTTCTTCAGTTTCCTGTAAGATGGTGTGCTAATCTTTTCACTGGAAGCACCAGAAGAATAGCTGTGTTCTTTCTTGCACTTCTGTGGTTCTAGGTTTCCTCAAAAGAAATATGGTTTTACATTAAGAGATGCAGGTGATAAAGATTAATAATTTAGATGTGAACCCACAGAACCAAAAGCAGAGCTACAGGAGGAAGCTCAGATGTCTGCAATGCTGCTAACATTGCCCTCTGTGTGAACACTCAACATTAGATAGTCATGTTGTGGAGAATGGCTTTGGTACTTGTTTCTGGATATCCCACAAGACCATGTGGAATATAAATCTCTTGCTCTGAGAAATAAAGGATGACATGAGACTGTTAACTGCAAAGGGAAGTGAATCAACTAAATGCAAGACTGAGACACTCAGAGGGTAAAAACAGGGCATACTGAGAGCAGGTTTGCTCTGAAGAGGATCACTTCTTCAGTCCTCCTGCTTGGCCAGTGCAGGATACCTCAAAGACCATAAAGAGCAATCCTCAGCTGCAGTGATAGCTTGAAGAACCCCAGCATCCTCTGCAGTGCTCAGCCAAGCATGTGTGTGAGGACAGGATTTCCTGGAATGGGAGTGCTGCTCCCTTCCCTCACAGCTCTCCTTCTCCAATCGCTGCAGGTTGTTTTGTGAACAGCCTCATTCACTGCAGGCTGCACTTGCCTAAGGCTGGAAACTCATCTCCCCCCCTCTCCCTCCTCCCAGCCTGCCGCTAGTTTTGATGGGATGTTTTTCTCCCCATATTAGCCTGCTCTCTGCTTCCCTCTCTCCCTGAGCTGGGCCTGTTTCCTCCTTCTAATTATTCAGGCAGGAGAGCAGATGGCAGGGGGAGTGGATCTCTCACTCGCTCATACAGACATGAGGCTTTGTCACACAAAGAGGGAACAACACCAACTGCAGAAGAAAGCAAGATATTCCAGAGCCTGGTTCCTAGCAGCCCCCTATTCTCTGTGTTTCTTGCAAGCATGATGTATTTTGGGAAACACCATTCAGTTCTCAGTGTGTATTTATGTCAGTTACATCACATCATGCCTTTTCCTTCTCTCGTTTTAAAAGTTTAATTTAGCTGAGAAAACAATTCACAGTGCAACATTTCTCAAAATGAATGCAGATTTTTCTCATCTCAAGAAGTACCTGCAGTTCAGTAGTTACAAACATTTGGGATCCCCATTTTCAAGTGTGCAGTGGAAGCATCGTTCGCCCTGCGCAGATGTTCCACAGTCAGAGCAGGTCAGCTGTGATGGGGTAAGTGGGCCACAGGCAGGATCTTCCTGACCTGAGGGGAGGACATTTGTACATCCAGCTTGCCTGCAAACTGTGCTGGGATACTCACCAGCCATCCCTGCACCTGGTTCCATGCCGAGGGCATTGCTGGGAGTGTTCCCAACAGGCAGATTGTACAAGCCATGCTGGTTTGTAGTCCAGCAGTATTTGCTGTCACAGAATTAGGCCACTCCATGCCAGTTGGCCTCAGTACCCAGGGAAACTCCTGGACAATCACAATTTATTAAACTGGATGTATCTGTGCCTCAAGTACCTACACAGCTGTCTCAGGTGTGCTGGCCCAAGTAACCCTCTTTACCAGCGTGCCAAATTATTGCTGCTGGAATGCAGCTGCAACTATTGATAAAGCTTCTATTGCAGTTACCACCATGACCAAAACAAAATGCTGATGAGAATACCCATTTGCTTTCCCAGCTCTTGCAGTCTGACCAGCTCTAGATGACAAACCACCACTAGGACCTAACAGTAAAGCAGCTGCTTTTGCCTCATGGATAAAGAACAGCAATGCTTTACATGAAGTCTTTCACCCAAAATTTTGCCTGGTAGGGTCTGTAGCAATAACAAAGTGCAGTCACCTTTTGATTTATAGTGACATTCCACGGGTACCCCAAGAACAGGACAGAGAAGTCATTGGTAAATGCCACTGGGGTCTGGGCTTTTTAAACTGAAACAACAATGCTGTCTTTGACTGCTATACAAGTACTGCCAGATTTTCAGAGTTTTGCTGTTTTTCAGAAAGCCTGAACTGAAATGACCTTGCAGAAAACTATATGCAACTGAAAACAGCTATTCAGAAAGAATGAAGAAGTCAACCAAGTCCAGATTTTAATCTGTAGTTTTAAAAGCTTCTCTCATGCTCTAAATTAAGGTAACTACTGAGTTCTAAATCAGTGGAGCTGCAGTGGGAGAAAGCTGGTTAGAGAGGACCTGCCTGATGCTTATCACACTAAAGCAAAAACTCAATTTTATATCAGGGGAATGAGCAACAGGAGTCAGTGAGCTTCCATTCAGCAAATTTACAAGTTTATCAAGAGTAGTATCACAGAAAAAAAGCCACCAAAGAGGAAGGAGGGGAAAAAAACCTTCATGTGATAAAGCACTATAAGGTACTATCTTCAGAAAAAATGTAATTAGATCCCTTACTAATGCAAATGCCATCTTGCTTCCATTTGTCATCAATGATGCTAGACTGTCAAGGTAACAGACAAAAGAAACTTCAGGCATGTGCTTTCATTATATCTCTCACAGACAAAAGCTTTGGCAGTTTGATGACAAATAGGAAGAATTAGAAGATTCTCTGGTTTCATTGTATGTAACACACAGAGCATGTACCTCCCTTCTAGGATGGCTTCTTCATCACTACAAAACAGACTACTGTAGCATATCTCAAGTTGGATGGGATCCATAAATGCACCTACTAATCAACTTCTCTTTAACAGGCATGGTGCCTGCCATGTGGCTTTTGCCATGAAGCCAGTCAATAAATTTCCTTCTCATACAAGAAAGCAGATCAAGGACACTCAAAGAGAGGAACCGTAAGCAATGCAAACTGAATAATCCTTCACAGTTCTACAGGGAAGCATGGAATCATCTCAGCCATGTTTTTATATATTGTATAATGGTCAAACAATTAATCAACAAGGAGTTCAATACCCTGAGCCTAAAGTAGCATGATTTCTTTCTTAACTGCTTTAAACTCATGCCCTTCCAGCCCAGTTTGAGTTGAGACTTGGCCAAACACCTCAGAGTGTAACTGTTTTGTTGAATTGGGAATTTAGCCATGGGATAATGAAAAGAAGTTTTTTTGTGTAGGACTGTTGTAAACATAAAACCTGGCCTCATGTAAGGCTATTTACCTCAATAAAGACATGGAAGACTATCAACAGCTTTCAGAGTCAACCAGGAGGCTCCTCTGAGCAGTTTCAAGTTATGTTTACAGAGCAGGGTCTTGGAAAACCATTATGAAACACTTGTCAAAGGGTTATTCAAGCATTCAAGCCCAGTCACATTAGTACTCAAAACAAAGCTTTTCAGTCATATCAGCATTTGCTACTTGTAAAACCAGAAGGCAACCCCATGCCACCCCCTCCTTATACTTTTATAACTTGGATTTCCTCCTCCTCCACTCCCAACTGTTGTTGACTCACTGTCGGAGTTTTTCTTCCAATTTTCCATAAAGCCTTTATGTTGAGGCTCTATTGATCTGTCAAGGATGTGCAAGTGGGGGAATTTCTTGACAGCTCTGAGGCTCCAGGTTTCTGCCTGCTGGCAAGCAGGCATGGACAAGTCAGATGGACAGAGGTGAGGGGCCAAATCTCAATTTATTTTTACTGAACACCATCTTTCCAGTGCCAGCAATACCACCACCACCCTTTATCCATCATGACAAAAGCATTTGAAATGACCACATGAAATTGTCCTAGTTCCTGCCTCCCCCAGGCACTAAGATGAACAGAAAAATAAACAAAGCAAAGCAGAGTTTAACAGAAGAAAGGGCAAGCTAAACACAGATATTACCCACAGCGACACATATGTTTGATCTTGTGAATGACTGAAGCCAGATCTTGCAGCCCAAGCTGCTGGTTAGTCTCCTTTTCCAAGCAGTTTTTGAAGTACTGTAGTTGTTTTCCTGAGGAACTGTGATGCCATGCCACCCACCTCTCACAATGAACATTTTCTCTTCCTTAGGTGTTGTGCACTCTCCTTGGGTAGCACAGCCCCAGTGCACACACAGCCACAGTGGCTCTCACTCACTGTGTCCTTAATATAACTAGCTTGAAGGCTACTAAATGTTTATCCTGGCTCATGGCAATGGCCAAGGATCTTTAAAAGTCTCATTACTGGTTGATGAAATAAATATTCCGTTTGTTGTGAATCATCTGACATCATTCACCCAACCAGCCTCCTGCCTGCTGTCAAATGCCAAGGTTTCCCCAGCCAAGCTTCCAGGCATGAAGGTGACAGCACTTCAAGTCTTACTGCTCCTCAAGTCTTTGGACTGACTTTGTTGTGGGGATGCAGACCAAGCTGGGCCTAGCAAAACACACCAAGCATTTGCTTCTCTTTGTATCACACAAAGCTCTTCCATTAACAGTTCCTGTCATACAATGTCATTTTGCCATTCAGGGTAAGAACTGTTTGTGAAAACGGATTAGTCCTTTGATTTGCAGTGCTCTCAGCACATAAGAAGAGGGATTTGATGAAATTGAAGGTCTGTGGTGGTTCAAAAAGCAATTTGATGTGCACCTAGTCTTTTGCTAGACATTTATTCTCTAGCCACGTAAGCCGCATTGCAGCCAGTGTAAGAAAAAAAAGAAAAGATGAGTGGATGTAATAAGGCAATTGCAAATGGGGTGTGCAAACACAGAAAACACTTTCATTTTCTAGCTTGAAAGATTTTTATAGGTAGAAATAATGAGGTCTGACTGAGTTAATGTAAAGGAAACACTAAGCCAGTTTGACTAGATTACAGAGACGCTCCTGTTAGGGAGCAACGTTGATGCTGAGCAGTGTACTTACATCACATGGGATATTTTTCCCCCTCCTCATGACATCAAGATTTATTATAACACCAAATAAATTTGATTTTTCCTACTGTGACTTTAAAGGCTGGAGACTTTGTATTGCTCTGACAGCACAGGGCCACAGGAATTGTTTGGACCAGTGTAAGCTTATTTTAGGATGTTCTAGCAACAAGGAAACCAACTGTCACTTAACTTCGGCTTTTTTTCACTTTAGAGTAGTAACAAAGATTTTTTTGTATGTGTTGTGTTGTTTGCACCCTTCCCCACCTCTGTGCTATCAGTAACCTGCTCCCCTAATCCTGCACACACAAGGCTTCCCCTGCAGGACTTGTCACTCAGGCCAGAGGCACTGCAGTGTCACTCACCACCCTGTCCTGCAGCATGCAAGTAACTAGACAGAAAGCAGGGAAAGCAAAGAGCCTGGTTGGTGTACAGACACTCTCACAGATGACTGCAGAGCTTCTGAGGGTTCCTCTTTGCTCCAAACAGGAACATAACTTTGTTGCCCTTTCCCCTCCTATCAGCAGGCATGGCAGCTGCACTTTGCTGCCTGCAACACTCAATGCTCAGTAAATTTATTACTGCCAACATACTGGGTGAGCAGCTCAATCCTCTGGCTGCCTAATGCATTTCCTTTAATCCAAACACTTTAATGCTCACTTTATTTAATACACACCCCTCTAAATATCTCCTGGCCTGCAAGCCATTTTCAGGTAGTAACACAGCTGAAATACAGTGCTGGTAGAACCTGGGCTGTCGTCTTGCTTTGACATCAAAAGGCTTTTGCAGCTCAAATCTGACTGTTCCAGCACCAAGACTACAAGGTAAGACATATGACTGTGCTTGAACAAGCAAGAACTGTGCACATGGCTGCCTGTGACCAACCACCTCTGGGTTTCTGCTAAACCCAGAGCGCAGCTCCCTTGTGAAGAGCCACTGGCAGTGCAGGAAGTTCTGAGGCTTTTCCTGCACCCAGTCCCCAGAGAACAACAGCAAATGAACATTGCATGGCTACTATGGAAGTGTGGGTTCCTGTTGTTCAGGTAAGAGAAGTTTTAGAGTCAACAATTAAAAGGGCACATGAAAATACAATGATTAAAAAATAAACCAAACAGGAGCTCAAGACTAAGGAAGGAATAGTTGCTAACACCATGGACTTCTAGCTAAGAGAGAGGAGTAAATGCCCACTATAAACAGCACAGTCCTCCTGGAGAATGCCAGAGCACTCTGGCAGCTCATCACACCCTTCTCCCCTAACACACCATTTTCTGTGTAACATTCTAAAACTGTATTAATGAGGTTTTTCTGTACTGTTCTGGATTATGAATGCATAGTATTCTAGCAAAGCCAACAGGTAAGATCAGACAGCAGTTATTTTGTAGACATTGCCATTCTCACCTGCAATTTTTCTGGTGTGGAGAGTGGAGACAATGGCAAGGTTTGGTCCCTGACAGAGGGCTTGCAGCACACTGACCACCTCAGGCTCTCTAGGATACAAGGGTCAGATTTTCACCTTTGTATCCTTTTCCTTTCCTGGTATCTTCCACAACTTACTTGTACACACACCACAGGGTTTGGCAGTTTTCAGTCTCATTCCAAGAAGAGATCTCTGTCCTTATCTGTAAACAATGCAGGCATTTTCATCAATGTCAGATAATCTTTAGTGTGTTACTGGTATCCTAGCTCTGGGGCTTCTATAAACTTTTAAAATCACATTTTGCCCCTGAATAAAAGAAGAATGGTAACCCCTGAAATTACCTAACAACTTCTCCTGATCTGATATTATTAGCTCCAAAGGAGGGGCAATTCTGGAACAATGGGGTTAGAAATGAAATTGTGAAAACTGTTAACCTGGAATTTAATCCACAGTGAATCTCTAATTGCCTCACTATAATTATCATTACAGCACATTAAAAAAAAAATCTTCTTGCTCCCCCAATCCAGTTCATAGAGCATAAACCTAAAAAAACCCCACCTATAACAGAAAAATCATGGAATCATAGAATAGTTTGGACTGGAAGGGAGCTTTTAAGGCTTTCTACTTCTTCCTGGCAACTGTCTTAATCTTGATCCTAAATGCTTTCTGAATTTTCACATGCAATATGTCAAAACATTAGGAACTTGTGGATTTTTAACAACTGAAATTTAGGTTGAAGCCCCGATAGAAGTAACAGTCTTGCATTAAAAGTACAGAAAATTCTCATAAGAGTTTGAAAGTACAATTTTTCAATCTTGTGTATAGGAAGACTTGAAGTGACAACCCTTTAATTTTCCTTTGTCAGAATGAAAGATGCAATTTCTGATCAAAAGAATTCAGCATCTCTAATTTGGACACTTTCAGAAAGTGTTTTCTCTCAGTTCATTTCTGCCTCTATGGACCAAGGGAGAGGCTAATTTTTAAATGCTTAAGCTTTCCAGGGATGGAAGCTATTTCTGGACCTAGCTCTACTGAATATGTTATGTGCCACTTGATCTTTGTGCCAAAAAAAAGCTTTCAAATCACCTTTCAGATACACAGAAAAAAGCCAGCCTAATTCTGCTCTTTGGTCATGGTGTTTAACATCACACAGAGCTGCCACCAAACTGAGAGGGTTTACATCAGAAATGACAGATGGCAAGATGGTTGCCACTGCTATCAACCCTATCCTGTCACCGGTTCTTGAGTCTGAACGTGCCTGACACAAGGACAGCCCTGGTTTATAGCTGTTAAAGCTGAAAGGATGTATTTTTCATGTCAACAGAGTGGAACAGTTGGTAATTTTTCCAGAGGAGAGATTGCAGCAGGCTGCCAGGCAGCCATCAATTCTGACACACTATTCGAAGAGTCCCCGTTGCTGCACACCAAATGTCTGATCCACAGCTCAGGAAGGAGCTGGAAGGTGAACGAGCAGCTGACATGCATAGAACAAGCTGGCATTCCCACAGCATGGCCATGTTTCTAACAGTCCTTTAAAGATCATAAAATATGTCTAGCCTATTAGCTGAAAATGCTGAGGTTCAGCCAGGATTTAGTCTCACATATGCACTTATGTGAGGGAAGCATTCATGTACACAAGTTGAACAATAAATGCTGTGGATTATTCAATTAGTCAGAAACATTTAACACATTTAGGTTTGGAGATTAAAGGGTAATCTCATGAAAAAGGAGCACAGTAATTTTCTGCCTTTTTTCCCCTTTGCAAGTGGGGAAACAGTGAAGGAGGTTTCTCACAAAAGGGCAAAAGTTGGCAGGGGGACTTAGAGAAGTCTATAGGTTTGGAAAGGGATTACTAAATGTTAAATCAAAGCCATAGCACCATGTGTGAAGTGAAGGCTTATTTCAGCCCTGCTCTGGTGCACTCCAACACTTGGTGAGCAGGTTGCAGCTGAAGGAGAAGGCAGCCTGCCTAAACAGCAATCGCCCCTTCCCTGACTATCCTGTTCCCTCAGGAAGGCAGCACTGCCCTGAATAGGTCACTGGATCTCTCTCCCAGGGAGAAAAAACATCCCTCAGGAAGCAAAGTCTTGGCTGATTGTTGTTTGGGCATGTGCACAGATAGCTCTCCTGCTCCTACCCTCAGAAAGTCTCCACGAGGCTGATCCCTACTGTTCTGAGCCATCTGGACATATCAACTCCAAAGTACTGCAACAGAAAAGCAGTCCATAATGTACTGGAAGAAAATATTCACTGTTAGCTGGGCACCAGAGATGGGGTGGATTAAGTATTCCTCAACAGCTGTCCTGTGCCATTTGTACCGTGCCTGTAGGATGTGTGGGTATTTAACAGACACGGTTCTCACTTGAAACAAGACCTCATTGACCAGAGAGTTTTACAGTTAATTAAAGACCCAAATCCATATAAACCCTTGTAGTTCCCTGCTGTGAGAAAAATATTAGGTTGAATAGGTCACTTGCTACACTTAAAGGTCTTCTAGCAAAACTGGACTGCAGGGCTCCCACAGCCTTGGTTCAAGCCCTGCCACTGGCAAGGCAGTCTTTATAACACCAGGAAAGATAAAATTGCAGCAGCTACTATTTTTCCTTCTTCACTTAAGAAAATGACCCACCAGCTAAAACTAGGCTAAGATAGCTTCCCTTGCATTAAATAAACTATGTAAATTGCATGCCTGTCTTTGAGGAATTCACATCTCCTAACCAAGAAAGCAGGGCGAGGCAGTTCCTGCAGGAAGTTAGCTCTTACTCACTTATGTGTCTGAGGCAATTCCTCATCTCTCTTACAGAGAGGAGCATGAACATACCCCAGGCCAGCACTCTTTGTGATAGAATTCCATCCAACAAAAGAGAATTATGAGATTATGCTAATGCAAATGCATCAGTAGGAAAAGGGTCATCTGCTGACTTGCCTACCATTTTCCTCACAGCATTTCTGTCACCCTGATTTGCTGCTCTTCTGTCTACAGAAGCAAAGGGTAATCCTGTTGTGCAATTACCTCATTCTCCCATAATTAATTTGTTGCTTGAAGGAACAAAGCTAAATGACTTTTAATTTTATTTTGAAATAAACTGTGCTTTGCAACTTCTCTTGCAGAAACGAGAAAAGAGCTGATTTTCTTCTGGATTGTATTATTCTTCCTTAGCATTGTGTGCTTGGTAAATTATATTAGCACAGCATGAAGCTGGCACAAGATACGTGATGCAGTCTCAACTAAAAAATCAAAACTGCTTGGCTAGAAGAATAAAGGATATGTCCTTCTCCCTCTCTATCCACAATATTCAGGGAAGAGGAAAGGCATAGCTTGGCTATGTTTCTTAAATTGTCATTAAAACATATGGATATGTCTTACAGCAAATTCCTTTTGACTGATGCTAAATGCCTTACTAATTCTGGAGGCTGAGATAAGAAGTGACAAATCTACAAAATTTTCATTAAGTCAGTTTTAACATGACATATATTATACTTTTCTTTCCTGGACCAGAAGCAGCTCACAGACATCACTTTAAAGAGTTTTCCTCAACCACTGCAAAGAGTTCTGTCAACTGTATTGACTGGAAGGCCAATAAAAAAATCCAAGATCATTGATTCAGGATCTAGGCTCTATATATTCCCTGTCAAAAGGAACAATTTCAACAGTTTCTAAGGGGAAGGACCTCTTTAGTGTGCCTCACTGAATAAATTTGGCCAAGATGCTCAATCCACTCAAGAGGCATGTTGCCATGAAACACCTCTTTTGCTGCTCCTATAAGGCATGTCTGGATTTCAGAAAAGTTCAGCAGTCCCAAAGAAAAAAAATTCCTTTTAAATAGCCCAAATTTTCTTTTGGATCAATTTGATGTTGAACAAGTACTTTTCCTGTTCAAGTTTTCAATGGACAAGAGGATTGGATATGATGAAATGTCAAGCAAAAAGAATTAAATGGAGCTTTATGTAATTTTTAGTGAAGTTGTCTTTGAAATCCTCTACTTCATGTTTAACTCCAGCTTTGACACTTTCTTAATGCTGATTATTTCACATGGCAGGGCTTCATTCATGTTGAAGATCATGAAATTACAGTTATCTTAAAGGGACTCTCTACCTTATCTTTCTTACCCTAGCAATAAGCAAACCCTAGAAAAGTATTAGCTGAAGTTACCTATGGCACTGAACCTCAAATTCACCTGTCTTAGCCCTGAAATAAGTTCATGCTAAAGAAAACACTGCAATTTTTGGATTTGGATGAAGACTTTTGATAACCTTCTTTCTATATCTTAAACACTCATGGATCCTGTTAAAACAGAGTAGGGCAGAAGACTCCTGAATTTGATGGGAAGAAGTGAGGATTTGGCTTCACTGCAGCTAGCACCTCATAAAGAAGCTTCCCTACTTTGAGTGAGGGAACAAAGGTGAGTCAAACTTTGAGTGAGGGAACAAAGGTGAGTCAATCAAAGGTCCCAGACAAGCAGCTTCCCTCCCACAGATGATCATACACATGAACCCAGTGGTGCTTCTTCCTAAAAGACAGCAACCTGTGAGGGTTTTTTGGACAGGAAGACTCCAAGAAGTCCTGCAGTTTTGACACTAGCAATAAGGATATTAGGGAAAATGTATGGATGGAAAAAGTGGACAAAATATGAACAGAGTCACCAGGGTAAGCAAGACACTTCAATAGCTACAATGCAGGGGCAGTGAGGTGAAGAATACTTCTTAACCACCTAAGCTGTAAAAAGTTGCAAGAGTTTTAAGTCCACTCAAAGATCAGCAGTGTAAAAAGGAAAAATAATTGAGGTATGTGGAGTCATAGAGTTACTACTTCTACTACATGATAGCACATGGTGATAAAGTGAGCTTGAAAAACAAAAAAGGAAAGCAGCTAATATGATACACGCAGTGGGTGAGTGATGTCTAAGTCATAAAAGGCCTTCAGAACCAATGAATTTCCAGGAAAACAGTTAAAGAGTACACTGAAGTGCTCTAGAATTCCTAGGTGTCTCACCCTCTTTTTTTTTTTTTTTTTTTTT
>VZRH01000841.1:1118044-1268158 GCA_013397555.1 Urocynchramus pylzowi
TTTTTTTTTTTTTTTTTTTTTTTTAAGCAGAAATCTCATGCTGTACTAATAATTTCACAGGGTCAAAACCATGACACCACTAAAACACATCCAATCTGGAAGGTGAGAGCCAACTTCACACCTGCAGAGGAAGGAACATTTGCCAAGAGATTCTGGAGTTTTGAAGAGCACTATAGGACACAAGGAGCAGGCAGGTTGAGAGACATCACAGCTTTCCTCCAACAGCCACTGCACAGCCAGCTGCACAGAGCTCTTTCTCCTTCCTGTAACAGCACACAGCACTCTGCCTCCTGCCATGATATGTGCCAGCAGTTCCACAGAATCCATACAACCTATGGTACCTAAAATATAAAACATTTCATTTCTAGAAGTCTGTTTCTCTAAGGATGAAGACCCTTCACACCCACCTTCCCCAGTTTCCTTCAGGAAGTGTATTTCAGAGACACCTTAAATACCTGTAATTAACTACTTTCTTATCAAACTCCATTGCTGTAAGTATGTGAAAAATAGGGTATAATTTAGTCAGCACATGTAACATGCAGAACAACTCCCTCACTAACACTAGGTAAAATTTATTATGCAAATAATAGTTTTATAAATTTAACTACCCATTCATACCATAGTACATTTCTTGCTATGATGGAGTGAAATATGATGGAAGCAGAAAAAAAATCTGCTGCCTTTTTAAAGAAAATAAAAATTTGCACTGAAATCAATGCTTCATAACCATGTGTTAAGAGGGATTTACTAAACAAGAAGAAAAAGGTTTCTGAGGAGAAAGTTAAGAAATATGAACATGTCTTAATATATGCCTATTAAAATGCATAGTACACTCCCAGGGTTATAGACACTTGTAGTATATAGCATTTGCAAGTATCTAGAAGAAATTACTATGTCAAAAGGAATATAATTGGGCAATTATGAAGCATTTTGAAAGACTGAAGTTTTATGACACAGTTACTCTGAATACTCTTGTATTGTTCTTGGAATGAACATTTTACAGGTCCTTTTTGACTTCCTAATGCTCCTATGAGGCTTCAGAAAAAATTCCTCCTCCCTTCAGGTTTCCCCATCTAATTAGAATATCATGCTCCCTCTGCATAGCCAATATTGGTTAAGAATAGATAACCACAAACACCAAATTTCTCAAGGAACAGACAAGTTCAGTTTGACAGGCCAGCTCCCATGATTTCAAATGGACAAGTACCACTTAAAAAAAAAAGATACACAGGAGGAGACATCAGAGGCTTCCTTCCTTCACCTAATGGGACCATGGTGCCTACGCTCCATGGGGAAGTCTGTAACAGCTTTGAAGGCTTAACTGACAGGCTACTAATTCCACATTTTCCACATCAGCAGCTTAAATCTTTAATCTGTTAACACTAATTAATGATACTGCTGACTGCTGAAGGTTTAGCTTTCTGAAGGCACTTACTGCAGCCCAGCACCACGCTGCAGGTCCAAGTGGAGTCCTGTGGGAAGCCAGCAACCAAAGAGTTAAAGCTGGAGAGGAGGACTGTACACACACAATAATTGTAACTAGCCCTCGTTTGGGCCTGCTTAACAAGCATAGCAGATCAGTTGTGACACAACCTCAAGCAAGTAAAAAACCCCAAATGAATTTGATGCATGCCTATATGGCATGGCTAAGCAGAGGGGCTTTAGCAAGTTTAAGGAGAAATGTGAGAAGGCAAATGGGGTTAAACAGCTTAGATGGCAGCTGTTCTTGTCCCTGAAAAGAAAATGTGTTCAATTATTCATGTTCAGCTTAAACTAACAATGAAGCCAGCTTCAACAGAGCAATTCTTCTGCATTATTCATACCATGGAGGGGGCAGAGTCTCTGCAATGAGGTGTTTTTGCAGATGGATGAAGCCTACAAATGGTTCAGAAGCTGGGCTTGTTCATAAACTCAGTGGAGAGAGAGCATGTGTGTGGTATTTAAATATATTTGAAAAAAAAAAATCCATTGAATACCCCTGGGGGCAAAGGCTTACATCATCTACAAGCTAGAGAGGCTTAGAAACATTATTGAGGCAAATTTGAAATCACAGAATGGCTTAAGTTGGAAGGGACCTTAAAGCTGATCTAGTCCCAATTCCCTTTCTATGAGCACACCTTACACTAGACCAGATTGCTCAAAACCCAATCCAACACTTCCAGGGATGTGGCATCTACAACTTCACTGGACAACCTGTTCCAGTGCCTTCACATCCTCCCAGTAAAGAATTTCTTCCTAATATCTAATCTAAAACAGCCCTCTTTCAGTTTAAAGCCATTCCTCATTGTCCTACCACTAGATGCCCTTCTAAAAAGTTCCTCTTCAGCTCTCTTGCAGTTCCCTTTAGGTACTGGAAGGTGCTGTAAGTTCTTCCTGGAGCCTTCTCTTCTCCAGGCTAACAACTGCAATTCTCTCAGCCTTTCCTCATAGCAGAGGTGTTCTGTCCCCCTGACTGTCTTCATGGCCTTTGGACTCATTTGAGCAGGACCATGTCCTCCTAAAGCTGGATGCAGCACTCTGGGGTGTTACCAGAGCAAAGCAGAGGGGCAGAATGCCCTCCCTCCACCTGTCAGCTGCACTTCTTCAGATGCAGCCCAGGATACTATTGGGAAGCATCATCAGGAGGAAGCAATGAAGTTCACATCTCAGGTGTCTGGTCATCAGATCTGTTATTTTGCAGGACAGCCAGAGAAAAATCCATTTAATGTAGTGGTTATTGCATCCCAATAGGTCTTCTGTGGTCACTTATGCTTAACTGAAGGGCCAGGGGTTCTCAGTTTCTCCAAAGACCCCAGCTAGCCTTCAGACCAGCTTCAGCTGACAGCTGCATGTCTTTGCTATGTCTCCAGGAATTCCAACAGCTGAGCTCTTCTAACTGTCAGCAGCTGAAGAAACTGCTCAGGTCTCTGAAAATTACATGAGGGGACAGGCAAGGTGGTCCACTGGCAAAGGAAATTCTTCAGAGGTTCTTTTGTGAGGAGAAATTTTAAAGTCTGAAAGTATCACATCACTTGCTTATGGCAGCAGAGCAGAGCTGTCCTGCAACAATTACAGGGTCCCATTTGAGGGGAGCACCATGCAATCCTGAGGGCTTCATCACCCAAAGGAGGACCTGCACCTATCACAGTCATCCCTTCCATTCCTCTCCAAACTTGTTGTTCTTCAGAGTAACATCCTCCATGAATGCATTCATTAGACCTCAAAGCTCCCTACAAAAATTTGTCTGGTTTAGCCACAGATGTAATAGAGAATGGGCTGGAGAAACACAGGAGGACTCTGAGCAAGCCAGATTGAGCTCTGCTCTGCAGGCAAATGCTCAGAAGTCCTGTCAGCAGAGCTGAGAAGACAGTTTTCAGGGAACCACAGATGATATCCCTCCACGTGGTGTAGACTGAGATGGGTTCTTTTCATTCCAGGTGATTTTTCCAAACACCACCATAACTCTGCATGGGACACCCTCCATTTCTAGTCTGATGAAAGCAGCAGCATAACAAGACCTGAACTGTAAATCCCATCACTCTTTGCAAACCAATACAGCCTCTCTGGATATGCCATTTCATTTGTTTATAACCACAGGTGTGCAAACTCAGCTACAGATATGTATCTGAGGCAAACAAGGAGCTCTGAAATCCATAAAAGAAGGAAATGTGGATGAAAACAGATCCCTGACTACAGTCATGTGGGACTGAGCATCAACACAGCCCTTGAGGTGCATGGAGAAATGTGTCCTACCATAAATAGGTATCCAAACCAGTGAGCTCACAAAATCTTACTTGCCACTGCAAAGGAGAGAGAATAATGCCAACCTGTAATGACACATCAGACCACAGATGAGAGCAGCTCCCTTTGCTACTTCATGTTCCATGAAAGACCAGAGCCAGAGAAAGTGTAGGCCTGAAATCCAGAGTGGAGATTTTAAACTGACCTCCTGCAGCCAGTGGATGCCAGTGCACAGCCAACAAGGCATAGCAGAAACCTTGCACTGCCTCCTCTGCAACACTCAGCTCTAGGGAACACCCCTGTGCACATGTTTTAGTGACAGGTGTCACTGTGCAAAGCTCATTTATCTCATCTCAGCCTCATCCATGTCACATAATCCCTCATTCCTACTCAGTTCCTACACAGCCACACTTCTTACCAACTCTGAAGTTGCTCTTCTACAACCACTTTATTTCAGAGGCTGAAGTTTGCCCTCTGCAGAGCAGACCTAAAATGTCTGTGGAAATTTCTGCATCCAGCCCAAGCCCAGTTATTGGGATGCAAAGCACTTTGAGAGTGAGAGCCAGGATTTTAATCAAGATTTAAGTCACAGACCTCATGCCCTCCCTGCAATTAGTCACCCCATTAACCAATTATCCTCACTGCTGAGAGCTGGAACTCAATTTTTAGCCAGACTTTGTGTCACTTCAGGAGCCAACCACTGTGCATCGTAATTTTCTCTTGGGTTAGTGAGCCATCTAGCAGTAGACTCATCACCTTGCAGATTCCAACAGCACATTAATCCTTTTTCATATAAGCTTACTAAGCATGGATTTTGCTACATTTTCCTGAATTAACCTCAAACATTTTCTGAACTTTCCAGACCTCCTCCACCACCAATTATCATTTTGGAAATGTAGGCAACATAGACTGATGAAATAAAAGCATTTAGGGACTTAATAAGAGGTGACAGCATTACTGGTTTACAGGTTATCATTTTACTGACTTATTAATTGCAGGATTGCTGCTCACTACCCAAACCAATTGATTTTCAGAGCTTTATACATTTTTACATCATATGTTCCCAGCATGCTACACAGTAGATTGATCTTTCACTATGCTCTTTATTGGAATCTCAGTATTGTGGAGGGGTTTTCAACATTCCACTTGAAGTTTGTGCAAGATATTTTACTGAAAGTGTTTTAATGCCAAGAGGAACCCAAGCTAAACATAGCAACATCCTGCCTTTGCATGTGTACTGCAGGAAAGAGCACACCCTTCCCTCAAGGGCTTCTAGACCTGGCTTCTCCTCCCCACCAGCCTTGGCATAAACCACAGCACTGAAACACAGTGGCAGAGCATGATGTGTCTGGAATAGAGACTTTCATCCCCCAGGAGAACACACACTTGTTTTAGCAGCATGATTACAATAGCAGGAGAGTAAGTGTTGGGGTCTTCTCTGCTGGAGGTGACCCCAGATGTTGGTGGAAGCCGCTTTTCCCAACCCATCTGTCCAAGAAGGAGTCAGGAGTCTTCTGCTCGTGTTCTCAGTGATGTTTATTGTCTCTTATCTAAAATATTTTCTGTCTGACCCACCGAGCTCTGGCTAGCAGGTCAGTCCAAGGCACACTCTGCCTCCCACGGGGCTGGTGGTATCTTTTATACCATGAACTACCTATTAGATATTTACAATTGTGTACCAATCCCTAATACCTGTGTTAGACAGTGACTTTCTGCTCTGAACCAATCTAAAAATGCCAGCATCACCTAAAAGATGGATGTCAGGAAGAAGAAGGAAGAAGGATAGGGCACGCCTCTATTCCTCCATCTTAGGGTTTTAGACCCCCCTGTACCAAATCCCAAATTTTCTCCTTTCACCCTCTAACTACTGCTACTGTGTTGTCTAAACTTTTGTGACTTGTGACTCCTTCTTGGACAGCTGGGTTGGGAAAAGCAGCTTCCACCAACACCTGGGGCCATCTCAGAGAGCAGAGAAGACCCCGACAAGTAAGCACCAGAAAAAGAGGAAAAGGAGAAGGAAAATAAGATCAAGAACAGAGCTGAGCCCCGGTGCAGTGAGGACATGGTCAAACACATACCTGTTTTGCAGATGTATTTGTCAGACAAGTGGCAGGCCCCATTCTGGCTTTAATCCTAATCTTTGAACGTACTCATTGATGGAGGTAACCCCAGACTTACACGATCCAGAATCTGTCTTTCAGCATTTAAGAGGTATTCCTGACAATACACCAGTCCTCAGGCAGGCACAGGCTGATATGAACAGCAAAGCAGAGGGCAATGCAGCTCTTCCCCTCCTCATCCTCTCCCACACTCTTCCTCCACTACCAAAGACAACACGAGCTGGCAACGCTGCCACAGGGGAGAAGGGGACAGTGACTGTAGCAAAGTAAACTCATTATGTCTCCACTGTCAGAAGGTCAGACTCAGACTTGTGGCAGGCATCCAAGGCACAAGTCTGGGCTACTCTGACCTCAGTTTTATTATTTATTTTAACCAAGAAAGATTCTAGGCCTTTAATTTTTTATGGACCAAACTGATATTATGATGGAAGATTATGGGTCCAGGAAATGAAAATATTATTTTAAAATTAAAAAAATCTGTAGGGTGATGTTTAAGCTGCTCAGAAGTATTTTTTTTTTTTCCTGATGGAGGTAATGCTCCTGATTTTTTTGCTTTCTTTGTTTTAGCTAATATTTTTACTACAAACATAAGTGTATCCCAGCTCTTTTGGATATGCTTCTCCCTACACTTGGCTTATTAATGGAATAATTTAAGTCCTTCAGATTACTAACAGGCCACAGGATCCAGGGATCATCTCTGCACCTGTGATTTACCTAATTGCACAGTATTCTTGCAAGTATGAGCTACTGAATTTCTTTCTATGCTGAAAGGAAAAAACCCCACACTTTACACAGAATCAAAAATTCTCTCCAAAGCATCTTTTCTTCTTTGGGGGAGCTCATATAACAGAGGTTTAATGCTTCAGCATCTTTTAAAGAAGAAAACAAGGCAATTTTCACTGGCTTTTCCAAGGGCCAGCTCTGCCTGTCCAGGTGCACATTCACTGCCTGCCTGTGCAGCCCAGGTGGGGCCAAGCCCTTTGGTGCTGCCATCAGCTGTGCAATTCACCCCACTCACCTTCATGGAGCCAGAGAGGAGTTTGGGTTGGAAGGGACCTTCACAAGTGACCTAGTCCAGCCCTGCCCTGCCATGAACAGGGACCTCTTCAACAAGCACAAATGCTCAGAGCCCCATCCAACCTGGCCTTGAATGTTTTCAGGGATGGGGCATTCATCCACCTCTCTGAGCAACCTATTGCAGCATTTTACCACCTCCACTGTAAAAAAAGTATTCCTTTTATAAACTTGCCCTCTTTTAGTTTAAAACTATTGTCTCTTGTCCTGCTGCAACAGGTCCTCCCAAAACATTTGTCCCCATCTTTTTTACCTGTGCCCTGTCAGTACTGAAATGCTGCTACAATATCTCCATGGATCCTCCTCTGCTGCAGTCTGAACAATCCCAGCTCTCAGCCTATCCTCACAGCAGAAGTGCTCCAGCCCTCTGATTATCCCCACTGCTCTCCTCTGGACCAGCTCCCACGGGACCATGTCCTCCTTGTGCTGGGGGCCCAGAGCTGGATGCAGCACCGCAGGCAGGGTCTCACCAGAGCAGCACAGAGGGGCAGAATCCCCTCCCTAGACCTGCTGGCCAGCAGCTGCTTGTTTTCCTGGATTAGCATCACTGTTTTCCCGGGATTAGCGATCCGGAGGCACCATCTAGTGGTGTCTAGAAAACGCAGTCTCTCATTTAGTTGCAGGTTCTGAGACCTACAGAAGCAATTCGTGTCATCTGCTGAGTGTGCGGCCTCCACCTCCTTCCAGACAGGGAAGGAAACCTAACACAGGATAGACAGGAAGCCCTGCAGAAAGAGGTTTGACAAGCAGTTACTCACAGAGTCACAGACAGGCTTTTAGACTAAACTAAGCTTCATAAAAAGCTGAATAAAAAGACTCAACTGGGTGCTCAGCTGAGGGAGCACAGCACAGGGCTGTCGTTCCTGGCCCCTGACCTGGCTCCAGAGCCACAAATGGTGCTCTTGGACCCAAGATCTCCGTTGGGCTTGCAAATAAAGTGGCATTTTCATACCAGATCCTGACACCAAACCCCAAGTGATTTTGTCAAAAAGAGCAACTCCATTTAATAATGTGGCCATTTAATGCAGAACTTAGTATGAAGACCACATGACTCTATAGTTTTGCCCTTTAATAATTTTCCCCTTTAACAGCTACTAGTATTCCTCATCCTATCCATCTTCAGGAAAGCCAAAAAAAGCAGATGCTCATAGAAAGTAAGAACCTTCTGCTGATAGAAAGTAAGAAAGTAAGAACCTGCACCTCACCTAATTCTTAGTATTTGCAATTTATATTTAGTTATAGGTACTCAAACAAGTCACCTTTTTCTTGCATTCCAAGCACTCTATACAACAGGCTTTTTAGTCCCCATTGCATTTGCCTTTTATAGCTGTGAGTATTTCACATACAAGCCTTTTTGAGCTGAAGAAAACATACTGCTCTATAATTACATGACCCTGCACAGTATGGGAAACTAAGTTTTCACAGGTATTTGTTTACATATGGTGTTCTCATATCATCCAGGGACAATAATGCCCAGCTTCTTTCAGTAATGCTTGAGCCAAGAAAAGGATGAAGAGTTTTCTTGCAGGCATTTGCCTCACTTGTGTCTCAGTGCAGAGTTGAGTTGGTTTTGTGTATCTACATCTCTGATTTCTCCATCACTTTTCCCCTCTCAGTGCTTTAACTTTTTCTGGCACTGACATTTTGTACATTCAGCTACCAGCTCTGTATTCTGGCCCTTACTCTCCATACAAAGAAGAAAGCAGCTCATTTACTCTTTATAATGTCTCTCCAAAGACATTTTCATCCATATTTATTTAAGGAATATAAAATAAACAGCATTTCCTTACCTGTAACAATTAATATAAATTTTTAATTTCTTTTCAGTGTCCTCTGCAGTTTCAGCACTAGAAGCACTCTCCCAGGTTCATCACACTTTTGTCAAAAAACCTTCCAAAATTATTGAGCTATCAGGGTATCACTACAGCCACACTTTGATCTGTCTTGAGTCAGACTGGCCTCCCTACCAGAGCCTGCAAGGAGCCCTTCAGTATCAGCCACTGTGATCAGCAAGGGCAGGAGCACAGCACAGTCAGACCAGGAGGAGCACAGAGATTCTGTGCCAGTGTGAGAGCTGAGCCCAGTGGCTGGCTCCAAACCCAAGACAGGAGGAGAACAGACTGTGGAGGGGGAGCTTATGACTCCATCTTTGGCTTGTTGACAGGCACTAACATGGCTTTCATCTCCACACTAGGAGGGATCCTGTGTCTGGCCCATGGTTATACTGAGAGCCCTCTTTTGGTATTAAACTGTGGTCAAAAGCAGGACTACTTCAGTAACTGTGGGTGTCAAAAATAATAAACAGCTTCACAGGGCTGTATCTTTAAATTCAGATTGAAAATAACCCAAACCCCAAAACTGAAAAAAAACCCCAAATCCTGCAGATGTTTTCTTTAAGATGGCAAAGTGCAGCTCCAGGATTGCCCCCCTCTACTCTTCTGCAAAGGAGTAGAAATAGTTGGGCTGATTCTGTCTGGAATATATTCAGCCAGAGGCAGGTACCCACGACAGAAAACAGCAGCTTAAAAAACCTATTGATGCTGAAAGCAACAGAAGTCATGCAGATGGGAATATCAAGGAAATTTAACAATTTCCTGCACAGCCTATAATTAGATACTAGGATAGTACCTTATACATACTTAAGATCCAAGCCAGAATACATTTTGCTTATTTTTCCATCTCTGCATTCCTATCTGGGCTCCTTGTGTTGATGCTTGCCAGCTTTCTGACAAAGCAATATATCTGTGGCTGATAGTGGATAGGAACCATTGTGAAATATGTTTGCTTCAAAACCAAAATGCTATTAATTTTTTTCTCTAAATAAGGGCTGAGAACAGTAAGGTTTAATTTCCTGCCTCCCCCCTTTGCTGACTTCTCTTGTTAACCTCAATTTATTTTTTCACCTCAGCCTGTAAGAGAGCTTTACAAACGATGGTGTTATTTCAACACTTATTTTTCATTTTGGTGCCTGGCTTGGGAAGACATCAAACTGAGTATTCTACATTTGTTTTTTAAAAAAGACCTTTTTTTTGATGCCTAAGCACACCCTGAGAAGCTTGACTTTAGACAGCCATTTTTGGATACCATCCCCTAGGAAAGTGCTGCTCAGATTCTTATGTCCAAGGGATGACTATGGCCCTTCTTGGATGTCAAGAAACATAGCCCCTGTTTCAGGACAGGTTTTCAGTCCTGCTCTCTAACCCTTCAGTAGGGAAGCCCCAGAAGATGTGTGTGGGCAGGGGCTGCTCCTGTGCACAGCCCACAGTGCCCTTGGCACTGCATTTGCAGATGAGGGTAAAGGGAGACTCTGGCTGGAATCTGTTTGTACCTACCTATCCCCAGCTGGGATGCTGGCCTGAAAGTGCCTTGGGGAGTCCATACAACATCATATTGCCAAGTCAGTGACAGCAAAACACTCACAGGCCACTGTTTGGGAAAGCAGGTGGTGTACAGGCTGGGAGGAAACCCACCAAAACAGCAGGCATCAGGCTGTCTCTCATTTCTTCTTCTATCTTTTAACAACTCACTTCAGGTAGTGTAGACTTGAAAGGGAGAATTTAACCAGCTGATCAAGTGGTACTACTTGTTGGCTGAAGGCTATCAGATGAGACAAGATGATACAGTCCTATGGTAATGCAAGCACTTATTTTTCAAGTGTCTGTGTCATGAAACCATTTTACCTGTCTTGGGTCTCTCAGAGAGCTGGCAAAGTAGAAAAATGCTAAAAGGCATCTGAAAAAGTCACTGCATCTAGAAAAAAGCTGTGGTGCTGTTTTGGGGTAGTAGCAGCAAGTACAGCAGGAACTAACTTGATATTCAGCTCACAACCTGCTAAAAAGCCAGTGAGCATTTAGAAGATCTGACTGAGCATTTTCCCTCTTTATGTGACCTAGTGTCAGGTACAAAGTTCAGAGAAGCATACCACAGCAGTGAAGGTGGATATTTCCACACCAGTTGTAACAGTACAGAAAAACCCCTCAGCCCCTTCAGTAAAAATCAGTGGATCTGTGCCTGTGCTGGGCCATAAGCTTTCATCCAACATTAAAAACCCAGAACTACCTAAAGCAAGTGAAGTCTGTGTTGAAGGACAACACTGCTCTCTTCCATTTTTAAGAAAATCAAATCAGTTTTAAGGTTGCTTCACACTTGATAGAAGAAATCTGCAGCCAGACCCCAGCTCAAGAACTCTGTGTGACCCACAGAGGCACAGAATGGCAGAGATGCTGAGTTTGGAAGGTGCCTCTGCAGACAGTTTTGTTCAGCCTTCCTGCGCAGACCAGAGCAGAAGAGTTTCTCAGGGCCATGCTTGATGGGGTTTTGAACATCTCAAAGGGCAGAGACTCCATAACCTGTCTGGGCAATCTGTTCCAGTGGCCAACCACCCTTACAACAAAAGAGCAGGGTGGAGTAGGGTACAGTAGAGTTTGGAGGCACCTACACCACTCATCTAGTCCAGTGGCAGGGTGTGGGCCATGTGTCTCTCCTGACAGATGCTGATCTCTGCTGTGATGAAGCAGTGGTAGGGCTGCCTGTAGGAAAGGCCAGGTACAGCCAGAGTAAGTTCTGATGAGACCTCCTGGCAGGCTTTATCTGTGACACAACTTCTGTTGAAGCACCGTCACCAGGTTCTGGATGTGATTATTTTGATTAATAACATTCATACATCACCTCCCTGCTGGAATTGAACTGACATAAGGAACAGAACACGGAAGAAACCTGTGCTGCACAGTGACCCAAAGATATATGGAGGCCTACTTACAAGCTCAGGTGAAAAATGGGAGAATAATAACACCTATTTCGCAAGGTATTTGACTTACAGGCCTATAACTCTTAAATCTTGGCAAACGTGCTCCAGAATGAGCTGGAAATATGAGAAATTTACTGCACACTAAGCATTCTCCCTCTAATGAAAGCAGCAGGACTTCCCAGCCCTCCTATTGCCTCCTCCTGCCATTCATCACCAAGCAGGGAAAAGACAGAACTCCAAAGCTCATAGGTAGAAATATGATCCTCACACCAGGTTTTACACCTCAATATACCCCTTATTTCAGCAGAGGCTGCACTACACCATCAGCCTATCCATCAGTCCAGTTCTCATGATAGAGGACACAAAGAGAAGGGAAGAGACAGGGTGTCAAGAAAGGTCTGCTTCTGAGGAGGTGTGAGGGAGGAGAAATTTGGGCAAAGCAGTTTGTAACTGTGGTGCAGGGCTGCTGCTGGTTGGGGGCTGAGGTGACACACCCCAGTTATTCATTCTAGCCAAAAGCACAGGACATGAAGCCCAGTTCCTTTTGCTGCTGCTGTTACCACCACTGGCTCCTCAAAGGGGCTTCAAACACTGCCCAGGGATGGCACCCAACCAAGCTGGCTGGCTCTAGAGAGGAGAAAGATCTGTGCTGGGGGACAGCCAAGGAAAGTGGTCTGAAAAAGCTCTGTGAAGGCATTTAGAGATGGAAAAGCTATGGATACCTCTTTGGAAATTGGAACCAGTAAAAGTGAGATGTGAGGCCATAGCGAGAGGAACAGAGTGAAAAGGTGAGTGAGTGCAGGCAGAATGAAGATTTGTTTGCTCTGAATTAATGAAGTATTTTGTCTGCACAGAGCCAAAGGACTATAAAGTTTCAGTCTGCACTTGCTTTTAACGCTTATTATTTCTTGCCTTTATAGCAAGAGGCCTTTATAGCTTGACAGCAGAAATAAAGCAGTCTACCAGAAAACAAGCGAGGCGTGAACTGCGATAAGAACAAGGGGAGATCTGTTTACCAGGCAGGATGAAAATATAAGTAATTAGCCTACCAACAGGCAGGGACTGCTCAATCAAAAGGCAACATGATGCACAGAAGACCTTTACTGATGGACACATAAGAAACTATTTCAAGGAGATCGAATTTAAACTCAGCTAACAAGAATTTAATGACGCTGTCATTAGTAATTCAGATAGCTCTTACAAAAAGACATCACTTCCATTATCCAAACTTTTCCAAACCATTTTATTATTCATAAACTATTCATCTGGCCCTTTGCAGTGAACCCCAGGCTGACTGGAGATGCTACTGGTTCATGAACATCCTGTTCAGACTTACTGTGGATGAGAGACGGACTTGGGCAGAGCCACAAAAGCAACACTGTGATCTTAAAAAGGATTTTTTCAGCTGAAAAAGAAGTGTGGATGAAGGTCAAAACACAGGTCAGGATGTAGAATTTCAGAGACTCTCTGTTCTGATCTACCAACGTTCTGTTTGATGCTCAGTAAAGTGTGATCTCCACATGTATTCATTTCAAATGCCGAAATAATGGTAATGGTTGCTTAATTAAAAAGGCCACTGTCATGACCAATCACAAAAAAATGTTTTTAGAACACTATCAAATTCTTGGGCGTAACACATGACAGAAATGCAAAGTATTGTTTACAATCACAGAGAAAAGACTATGTTAAAAACATCAAGGTTTCAAATTCAAGCATTAGAAAGCTGGAGATTTTCAAAACTAAGGGTATAGCTAAAATCTTAGTTTGACTTCTCTATTTGCGTGTACAATCATGTAATTGTTAAGGTTGGAAAAAACCTCCAAAATCATGAAGTTCAACCTTTGACTGAATAACACCATGCCAACTAAACCAAATTGTGAAGTGTCACATCTACTAATTTTTTGAGCACTTCCAGGGATGGTGACCAGACCAATTCTCTGGAGGGCACGTTGCAATGTTTAACCACTCTTTCAGTGCAGAAATTTTCTTAATTTTCCTAAGCTTGAACCTCCCCAGTGCAACTTGAGGCCACTTCCCTTGTCCTGTCATGACTTGCCTGGGAGAAGAAGCTGGCTGCCACCTGGCTACAGTCTTTTCAGGGAGTTGTGGAGAGTGATCAGGTCCCCCCTGAGTCTCCTTTTTTTACACTAAACACCCCCAGCTCCCTCAGCTGCTCCTCCCAGAACCTGTGCTTCAGACCCTCCACCATCTCCACTGCCCTTCTCTGGACACCCTCCAGCACCCCAGTGTCCCTGCAGTGAGGGGCTCAGCACTGGACACAGGGTGGAGGTGCAGCCCCACCAGTGCTGAGTACAGCAGAGCAATCCCTGCCCTGCTCCTGCTGGCCACATTACTGCTGAGACAGGCCAGGATGTCTTTGGCCTTCTTGGCCACCTGGGCACACCTGGCTCATGTTCTGCTGCTGACAACCAGCACCCTCAGGTCCTTCCCTGCTGGGCAGCTTTCCAGCCACTCGTCCCCTTGCTTGTAGCACTGCATGGGGTTGTTGTGACCCAAGTGCAGGATCTGGCATTTCACCTTGATGAACTTCATACAAGTGGCCTTGTCCCATCAATCCAATCTGTCCAGGCCCCTCTGCAACACATTCCTACCCTCCAACAGGTCAACACTCTCACCCAACCTAAGGTCCTCTTCAAACTAACTGAGGGTATACTTGATTCTCTGTCTGGATCATCAGTGAAGGTATTAAATGGGACTGGTCCCAAAGCAGCCCTGGGGAACACTCCTCATCACTGGCTGCCATCTGGATTTAAGTCCCTTCACCACAACTCTCTGGGCTCAAGCAGTGCATCACAAGGTACTTTTTAAACACAACAAGTCACTTCAGGACAGTACCTGGCAGCAGCAAACACTCTCCCTCTGTCAACACACACATACAAGCCATCACCTGCATAGCAAGGGTGCTGGATTGCACTAAGTAGTCATTTAGCTGTTTTGCATGGGGTGTTTGCTGGTTTGCACTGTTCACACAATTTGTATCACATGGTCCCCTCCTTCCACCTCTAAGCCTCAGTGTTGGTGGTCTCTCCCTGGTTTGCCCTTCCCCTCACCCCTCCTCACTTGTATCCCATTGGCTATGGTCCCCTTCCTCTGCCCCCCTTTCCCTGTTCTTAAAATCCCCTTGGGAGGAGGCCACTCCCTCTTTCCCACCTGGAAGCTCACCTGGATCACCTGGGTGTCTCCTACCTAGGAAATAAAGTAGGACACGGCTTCCTAGAGGGAAAGGGTGCCTGCATCTTTTGCTCCTGTCTGTGGGGGATTGGAACAGGGGCCCTGGGTCCAGAGCTAGCCAGTTTGGACCCCCTAAACCTCCCAGTTCACCCCACACAAGGCGACAGACTCACTCGTGGGGATGTGAGCAGAGCTGGCCAAAAGCCTAAATAGCCACAACCACCAAAGCTTTCTATAGACAACAAATAAAATATTTAAGAGTGTGTGATAAAAAATGATGCTAGGAGTATCCACTCTGGAGAGTGTATGTCACACATATGGAAAGAAACACAACATTCATTCAGTGTTATGTACAGTGACTGGTAGCAGTTTGGCATTCAACTTCGTTAGAATTTGGTTTTTACTACCTTATCCTGAAGTTGCTTTTCCTTCTATGGGATCACTTCTTTTGCCTTGTTTGTGGCATCCCATACTGCCGCTTTTTGATTTCTACATTTCTGCTTCTACTCCTTTCATCCCTTCTGGTTGTCCTTCCTTCTTTTTCTCTCTGATTTTTCCTCACACACACTTTCCTCAGGAAAGTTTTTCCTCAAAAAAACTTTCTCCTCTGTTTTCCTCCTATGAATTTAATCGTTCCTGTGTTATCTTACTGTCATCTCTGCAAGAGCCCCATGAATGCCCTTCCACTTCCACAGCCCAATACCTTCAGTTAAAAACCAATTTACTGGCAAGAAATGAGCCAACAGATTAGCATAACTTTGATTACAAACTGCACGATGAAACTGAGAGAAAATCCAAACTAAGAAAGGAGCAAACAACAGATAGCAGAGGCCAAGAGGGTTTGTGATTACCACAGAGCTCAATGAAGCATGTACCTGCAGCCCTGGCAGTTGTGCAGCCTACATGACTTTGTGGCAGTCTGTGCAAACTACAAGGAGGCTGCCCGGAGCTCTGCCTCCTCTTCCTCCTCAATAAGATTTCTGGATGGAATTACCCAGAGGAAAATTAGGCTCCCACAGAAGAGATACAACTCAAAAACAGGCACGTAGTGAGCAAACTTGATAAGAAATATTGCAGGGGAAATGAAATTTCAAAGAGAGAAATGGGTTAGTGATAAACCTCTCACACCCGAGCAAACTTTTCATGTCAATTAAGCTTGGGATAGGTCTATTAGCTTTCATTGGAGTTACAGCACTGTACATGAGATATGAATTGTCCTATGGTATTTTAAATATTATCCCCTCTTCCCTGCCCTGTTCTCCCTACAGCATGAAAGTGTCTGTCTAAAGGACAAGAGTCACATTTGCACGACCCAAGTAAGAGGATTCAAAGTGTGCTAATGATCCAAGCTGCTGCATTTGGCATTTTGAAAGGGCAATGCTAGGATCTGAGATTATGGGCACAAAGACAGATTTAAGCAAATCAAATTCTCACAACTATTCCCATATAGGCCACTAGCTTGAATTACAATGTTTCCAGAGGTGACATTTCACTACAGTATTTGGAGCAAAAGGACATGCCTTCCTAAGACAACTTTTTCTTTGTCCTCTTGAAATGATGAGCACGGCCAGGACAGAGGGATAGAGAGCCCACTGCGATAAATGAAGTGGAAACCTCAGTTAAAAACATCAGGTTGTTTCCCATAGAATTAAACATTCCCTTTTTGAGAAGTCTACTGACTTTTGTGCAGGCAGAGAAATCAAACTGGGTCTGAGATAAAACATTTATTACACTGGGCCACCTGCAGAATTATCCAGGAACAACAACTGCAATTTAGATTCACAGCCTGTCTTACCTCAGCTTACTTACTCCAGGCATGCAAGTCACTAGAGAGCAGCACAAAGCATATTTACATTCCTGGTCTTATACGCCCTTCAGCCAAGCCCACTGCAGAACTCTTGTCTTTCAATCATGAGTAAAGTTGCTGTCAATTGTACAAGCTAACCCAGCTGTGCTATATAGAGTTTTATGTGGTCTGGCTGTGCAGATAGGAATGAGTTCATTTGGCTGGTTGAAAATCCTGATTGGCTGAGTTTCCCCCAGAGCATTTCCACAATAACCTGTAAAACATGTGGCAATCACTGCTTAAAGTACCTGTGGCTTTATGGTGTCTGCAGATAATCCAACCAACCAAGATGGAAATTATACAAACAGCTTGGGACACCCTGATCTGAGAGGTGTGCTGTCCCTGTGCTACCATGGATGTAAGACAGACTGACAGGCAGAGGGACTGAACCCGATCCCCTTTTCTTTTTCAGAGAGAAGAAACTGAGACAAAGCTCTGCAAAGTCTTCACTGGTCAGCACATCCTCAACCCCATTTCTAAGTACTTCCTTATTCCCACAAAAAAAGGCTCCAGGCTAGTGGCTCCCAAAGGACTTGGCTGACAAATTGTAGTCTTCTCCCTTTGCTCCCCCACAAGAAGCAGCAGCACAAACTCCCCTGGTTACCTCATCCCAGAAACATCCTCCTTATCCTGGCACAGAACTTTCCAAAGGTGACAGGTATAGGACTGCCACCCCATGGTGGGTACAACCCCCCAAGGCCTTAACATCAGAACTTCTGTCCACTGGCCTGAGTAAGCAGGAAGTGAAGGAAGCATTGTGCCCTGTGAACTATCCTGCACAAGCACAAAGGCTCAGAAGTTCATTTTGCCACCCTGTGCTCCAGGCTGGGCTTCCCAAGCTACCAGTTATTTGAGAGAAAGCAGACCCATGCTCCCAGAGGAACAGATGTTCAGTCCTTGGGTTCTTTGCTAAGGATGTCTCTTGCTTAACCTTATCTCCAACAATAATGTCAGTCTGACATATTACTGACCCTCTCCCAAGTGTTTCCAGTGAGTCCCAATACAGACTTTCACCTTGTTTGAGTTGTTAAACCGGTTGTAACTGCTATGAGGCACTCAGGAGGACGACTGATACTTTCCAGGAGTCTCTAGTGGCAGAACAGTGGCTATAATTAACCATAACTTGTTTTCCCTCCTTCTGCCTCTCACTCTCAGAGTGCACGCAGCAATGCATATCATAAGTGTGCACTGAAGTGTGAAACTCCAGATGAAACTGTGGTCTCTGCTGAAAACAAAAACCAACCCCAAATGTAAAACAGGCAAATAAAGTTTCAGATAAAAAAAAAAAAAAAACAACAAAACAACAAAATAACAAAAACCCCCCCATCATAGTCATGATTTCCCCAACAGCATTATTTTCTCCTCCCCAAGGAACAGCTGTTTTCAGACTACATTAGCATCTCTCTACTGTTGACCCTTCAGAGTAAAGTTTCAGGGCAGCAGCTTCTCAAGTTCTACACGATTTACCATCTATATTTTTGTTGTTGTTGCCAAGCATCTTTGCAAGTGCAAAATAACACTGCTCATTCTTGCTCAGCATGAGAGGAATCTCCCATCTCCAGGCTTCCCTGTCACACAGGCAACCATGGAAGGGAAACTTCCATGCTGAAAGCAGTGCAGAAAGAGCAAAATGCAATGCCTGAAATTTAGTATGGAAAAAAGCACTAAAGACTCTTCTTAGGGTTGTTGGGGATGTGAGCTTTGTTCTTATTTAATGTTATGCTTCTAAAGGCAATGGGCCAGTGCCCATCAGGGAGTAGTGTCCCAGGAACTTAGGCAAGAGCAGAACAAGTCATTAATCAGTACACTGTAAGTAAGTAAAACAGGAAAATCTTTCAGCTTCCTGATTCTTTCCCTCCAAAGGGCTCCTGCCCTGTTCATCCAGCATTTTACACTGTAATGCTTAAAATTTGCTAGATGACTTATTAAAAACACTTGCTAGCATTTCCACACAGTTTCTATCACAGTACCAATGAAGATCCTTACACAGAGGGGCAATAACTTTTGTATTGAGAGAGAAAAGGCCACAACTACCCCCACAGGAGAAAATTAAGTGGGAAAAGGTATCATATACAAAGGGGTGAAGTTGCCCCCTGCCCAGCTGCCACCAGAGGAGCAGGAAAGCACAACTGCTGTTAGGTTATGTATCATAAAGAGGGAAGGAGAGACCGAAGAGCAGGATAAGGAAGCTGGCAAAGTCTCCCTGTATGGCCATCATCACCCACTCGGGGTAGCAGCCAGCAGAGGGCAATGCCAGCCCACGTACACATCACTCCTAAAGCAACAGCGTGGCCCTGCCTGCCAGCCAGTGTCCCAACACTGTCTGAAAAGTGTGAATTAAATAGGATATTTCCCCTTTGCAGACCTGTGGCACTCTAGCAGTGATTGTGCTTATTCTTTTACTGATGCAGCCCTGAGCAGCTCTGTGTGCCATGGCATGGGGAAACAGGGACCTGAAAGTGTGTGTCTGGCCCATTCAATACAAAACCTTTTTATTTTTCATCAGCCTCACAGCCGAGCAATTGGCTTTCCTGAATCACTTGCTATGCACAATGGTCTGAGCTGTTATCCACTGCCTTTCAGCTGTGAGGCAGGTAAATGATAAGCAGTTTTGTGCTGCATTATTTCTCTGTACTTTAAAGCATGCCTGGTTGAGCCCCTGACGCTGGACTGTGCAGCTTGGCATCCTTAATGCCTTCCAGAAAGGTGCCAAGCAGAACTGCAGTCCCACCTAGCACAGCACAGAACACAGGTGGGTGTGAACTCACTCACCTAGGAGCTACAGCCATGGTCATTCTTTCAGGCTGTTGCCTCTCCTGTCAGCTGTCCCCCAAAGCAAAGCAGTCAAGTTTTGTATTGTTGCAAGGGTTTTCAGGCATTACATAATAAAATATTGCCTGTGTGTGACAAGAAGCTTCAGGTCATGGCAATGTGGACTGCTTTGTGTAGTGATAGGAACAGAGCACAGCTAAGAGAGACAAGGGCAGGAGAACTGGTGTGCAGGGAGAGCACTTGAAAGAGCAGGGGAGTGCCTGGGCTTGCAGGACTCCCAGAAGGAGTTGGGACTGAGGTGCCAACAGAGAAGAAATTCAGGCAGGTGCTTGGGCAGAGTAGGGCAGTGATGGGTGAGAGCTGCAGGAATTTCTCTATGGGTTGGATGAGTTTAAACGAAGCAAATAATTGTTCGTGTTGGAAAGGAGCTTAAAAGATGTTTAGACCTAGTTCAAACCCCCTGCCATGGTTTGGGACACCTCCCCCTAGATCAGGTTGCTCAAAGCCCCATCCGTGCTGGCCCTGAACACTTTCAGTGATGAAGCATCCACAGCTTCTCTATGCAGCCTCTTCCAGTGTCTCACCATCCTCACAGTTTGCAGCCACAACCTCAACTTGCTTTAGGTAACGCAGCTCTAAAATGGGCTAAGCCCCCTTTCCTACATCAAGGACTCTATACAAAGTATGAATGTTCAGAGGACACAAAATATTTCAGCCTTTAGCACAGGGTTTCAGCATTTGCTTCTCGTCTTGATCCCATCTGAACTCTGCAGCTGGGATAGGTACAGGAATGAAAGTACCTACAAAATCCCCCTCCACAATACCTCCATCCTGGCAGTCAGCAGACCACTGCTTCTTGGAAAATTTGGCATGGCATCTCTTCGCCAAAAGGAGAGACCCAGTCATGCATGTCTCATCTTGTCACAACACATGAACATACACAGCCCTGCACCTCTCTCTTCTAGTCACAGTCAAGCAGAGATGTGACAGGCTGAAATATTTTCCCTGTCAATAACCAAATGCTCCAGTTCCTGTGCCTTCAGCTTTGCAACAGCTTGTAAAGCAAACTGCATTGACTGCTGGAATCTGCAGTAGAATCCCATTCATTTTTTTTCCACAGAACAGCTGGGTTAAAAATCTTTGACTAACATGGTTTCATTGCCATCCTAATCACTTTTCTTAATCAAACCAATGAACCATCCAATTTAAATTTGTTTCTCGCGAAACAGACATTTTGCAAAGATTCAAGTGTGATAAATAACCACAAAACTCGAGACACAGAGCTGAAAGGGGCCTCCAGCTCCCAGTTCCTGCCTTTCCTGACAGCCAGAGATGTGAAGAAAGCAGTCATCCAGCTCTGGGTCAGGGCTGTGACAGCTCCTCAGTGTGCTGGGAAAGGGCAGATAAACTGCTGGGTCTCTGCTGTGTTGTGCTGTAGCTGAGGGGAGTAGCTGTAGCACTGCAGCAGAAGGACTTTTAAAGGCTCCAGCTGAAAATTAAGCATCTTGTTATTTTAAAGGATGTTTGAAGTTAAGGTCCTATGCCTCATGCTCAGCTGCAATGAACAGAACAGGTGGACTGTTTCTAAAAAATTTGCCCTCACTGCAGGGGGAATACATAGGCAGATGTTCCTACAGCAAGGCAATTCCCAGACAGAGAAGTTCTGATCCATGAACTGCTTCTATGTATGGTACCAAACTCCCCATCTGTGCTGGAGAAAAAAGCATCATGCTGCTGTGTTAATGGATTTACTGTATGGGAACACAGGTTTGTGCCACTGCTTTCTCCCTTCCTAGAAATCCTAGGGAAACCATAGAGCCCCACTGAAATAATCCAAGGTTTCCCACACTCTCTGCCAGCCAGCAGCACCTCAGAGGGACATTGTGCAAAAACCACCTCTGTGAGTGCAGTGGCACACAGAACAAGGAGGAATTTGCCATGGCAGTTGTCCCCAGCTTGAAATGTCCTGTGGTTTGTAGGCTTGCAGCTTACCCATATGAGAGCACACAGCCTCACCACCTGAGCAGCCACTGCATAATGGGAAAACACAAAGAGAAGTGAAGAAAGGCTGAAGACAGCGTCACTAAAACAAGAACTGAGCTCCAAGGAGGAATGTTACTTAAGGCTTGAGAATAGGCAGTGTTAGGCTCTTTTAATAGTGTTTCCTCTTTTTAATAGAGGAATAAATAAATGCTGTCAGTACAAAGTGACATTTCTGCTCCTTGAAAGCTGTCTCTGCTGTTTGATGGAGCACTGTGGCAGCCCTCTGAGTGTGAGGCTTATACACTGTTATGACTGTTATGTTGGAACTGAGCTGACTGATTTGTGTTAGGGGAGCATCTCATCTATGTTTCCTTTAGCTGATCCTTTGAGGACTTAGACACACACCTATAATGAGCCTGCAGTCTCAGTCAATGGTTTGCCTGTGAGTGTTGCTTTGTTCCTTTAAGATTCCCTTATGGTTTGTCCAGGCTATCCTGATGGGTGAACCCAACTTGACAAACTTCCTCCAGATTACTACAAACCAGCACATCAGTAAGATAAAGGAGTAGTACAGATCTCCCAATTTCTTCACCTCAAACCTAAGTAAAGGTTTCCCACTTGTTGCAAACATTGCCCAAGCTGAGAAGGTATTGAGCAGATGTGTGGGTATGCACATGTGCTCCCCCATAAATGAGAAAGAGTAACCAGGTGAAGAAAAGACAAGGATTTGGGTCTCTCTAGGAGCAGTGATGAGACTAACAGGGCCGTAACAGGTGGGCTGCTCCCTGAAAACAGCATGAAAGAGCTCTTCTCAGCAAGAAATACATGGGAGTTCTCCAGTGCAAGAAAATCCAAGGGCATGATAAAGGAAAGGCAACTGTATATGGATTCTCACACTTGCCTATGCAGTTCAGGAAAGAGGAACAATTGCTTCTAAGAAATGTTGTTATGCCCTAAAGCAGAGGATGAATTGAACCCATTAGAGTTGTTCAATCTTCTCTCTGGTGGCCACTTCAAAACAGTGGCTTTTGTTTAGCAAAATGTGTACAGCAGTTATAATTGCAAAATTAACCTTCAAAATCAGAAACCAGCATAACTGAAGGAGCTGTATCAGCAAAAGCTTGGAACAAGAACTCTGAGGGGTTGTTGCCATTTAACACCTGAGATTGCCAGCTCTGGAGGCAGACTGGGGGGTGGATGTCAGCAAAATGCTATTTTTCTCCTGGTATACAAAGACTGTTCAGTGACCAGCTGATACCTGTGGTTTCACCACAGCCAGTACTTGGGTTTGTGCAACTGATACCCTCTTTTCACTTCTGCTGTGAATAAGCTATGCTTTTATTTATGCTGCAACACAAAATTATTGAGGCTAAGTTCTTAGGGCATCCCAGCATCTGCGTTATGAAATCCACACTTTGGCATGTGAATGAGGTTGTGATTTTCATTCTCCACACAGGATCTGGGTACCTTTCCATACAGGTCAAGGTAGAGCATGTGACTCATACTACCATCATGCATGTTATTCTTTAGGCATAATTTGGGCAGGGGGAGAAAGGAGGGAAATCGTAGACTGTGCTGTTGTGTGGCAGGAAAATGAAGGAACTGTAATCAGATTTGGTCTGTGGAAACCTGAGATGGAAACTCAAGTGGCAAATTAGGGAGATATATAGCCCTCTTTCATGCCACTTGAGTGGCTAAATGTGTGGCAGAATTCTCATCAACATCTGCAGCCTCACACCTGGCTCTTGAGCAGTGTAACATACCCCAAGGCAGCAAGCACACATGCATCCCACATCTGTCTGTCCCTCCCAGTCACCAGCCAACTCCTCCTTTAAAACAGCTTGAAGATGAATGTAGTTACACAAAGACCACCAGAAATCATACAGAAAGAGAGAGAGCCTGGAGGAGAGTTGACACGGAATGCCCCATCACTACTTCAATCTTGGGAACTCAACTTCCCCCTTCTGACAAAATGTAACTTTTGAGCCCAGCCTGAACACACTGTAATCTGCCCTACTGCACCTGTCCTGGAGTATTAATAACCAACATAAATCCTAAAGGAAGCACTGCTCTTTATTTCTGATTTGTCAGAGGTGGGTGGATTGGAAGGGTTGTGGGTAATATGGAAATGGCATAGGCAGAGGATCCCTTCTGGGAGCCTGATTATTGAAAAGCGGCTGCTATTTACACAGTTAATGCCAGTCACTTCCTGCACCTGCTCAATCATTCATTTCCCAGTGCAAGCCAGCTTTGCCTTGCTGCAAAGTCAGGAATTTAAGGGAGCTACACCTGCAGGTTTTCTTTTTCTCTGCAATGATTGTGGAGTTGAGCTTATAAAATTCCCATTTCTACATTTCCAGTCCTTCATCTTCCTTTTCTGTAAATTCTTTTCCCACCACTTGTATGTATATATGTTTTTCCAAGTAGTTATGTTTCTGATAATGAATCCAAAGCCCTCTTTTTCTAACTCCTGTTGGACTCGCAGCCCCTTCACATACTACAAAAAAAAAAATCTATTTCATTCTGCAATTGTCCAAAAAACACCCAAAAAATTCAGCTAGCTTGCCCACTTACACTAGTTTTTCTTCATCTTCTATCCAATCTTTGAGAGAGGATCCATGTCCTACATCCAGGGACATCCAATTTTTTATGATGTCCCTATGAATATAAATTCTGTGTTGTCATCCCCAGCAAACACATTTTTATAGTTGAATTGACTTTGATAGTAGAAGACCAAAAGAAGACCAAAACAAACCACAAAGAATTATGCAGCTGACCTTTCTTCTTATTCTTGCCCTAATCTCCTTTCTTGATAATAAATGTCTGCAGAGAGGCTGTAGGCCACCAAGGAGAAAGGAAGCAGGAAGGGAAAGAACTGCAGCCCCATGGTTCTGCTTATTAGTGCTTAAGGATACAGCAGCTGTAAGTTACATTAGGGGAGGGGCAGTTGCAGCTCTGAGCACCTGAAAAACCCATCAGCAAGGGTTAAGTAACAGAAAAGTGAAAGCTTCTGGTTTTTGCTTAGTTTTTTTTTTTTTTTCTTTTTTCCATTATGAAGAGAAGGACTCCTATATAATGTCAAATCCATGCCACCACACAGCACATAGAGCCTTTGCAATACTAACCTCTTAGATTTGCTGCCATGCTGGTGGTGAGCTGTCATCCATCGCAGAGGATCCATCTGCTTGTTGTCACACTTACACAGGAACTGAATAAACTGCCCCCATCTGCCAAAGTTTTGGCTTTGGTTACAGAGAGACAACAGCAGGAAGAAGGTCAAGGTCAAGTAAAGCAGATAAACATGATTAACTCTGAGCAGATGATGACTCACCTGTCTTCAATGGGAACAGCCTGGTACTAATGTGTCTGACTGAACCAGGGTTGGAGGGATAAACTAACTTAAAGGGAATGACAATGCAAAAATTAAAAAGTAATAAAAAGCTTAAAGTGTAAAGCAAAACAGCTCATGGCCTCTTTCTTTGTGTTCCCATCTGAAGAAACAACGATATGTTCTTAAAATCAGCACATGTCAAGTCAGACGCTGGAAAGGAATTGAGAGGATTATGTCACAATTTTATTGCACAATTGAAAAGTAACCTTTTTTTTTTTTTAATATTTACAAGCCATTTACTTTGCACACACAATCTAAACAGCATTTTCCCCAATAAAATTGTCACCTAGAAAACTTACACACGGACTGAAGTATATGTGTAAATTAAGTGGTTTGTGTTAAATGCAAATTGCCTCAGTCTGGAGGGGGAGGTGCTTGGGAGATGGGGCAGCATAAGGAAAGAAGACACATTTTTCTTTTCTCTTTCGTGGCACATTACTTAAAAATCTTTCCCCAAGCTGGGGAGAGAAACAGAAGAGTTGAAGCAGAAGGACAGCCAGTCAGGTAATATATTGGGAAATTCAAGATGCTGAGTTGGAGAGTCAGAATCCTCAATGCCACAAGCCTTGTTTCATGCATAGCTCACCCTAAAGGTCATGGCACTGCAGTTTTCCCCTGGAGAATGTAGAATCACCTTGGCCATGAGAGTAAAAGAATGAGGTTTGAGTCTGAAGAAGAAACACATGTGACAAGCCATTGTTGGGGTTTTTACCCCTTTCTCACAGTTTCTTACCTGCCCTGTTGGAAATGTGCTGGCTGGCACACTGCCACAAACCTGGCACAACCCGACCACCAATGCCAGGGGTAATATTTTACCCACCATGATGAAGCCCACGTTTTTGGGCTGAAAAGGAATGCTTTCCTGGCTCTTAGCACAAACTGTCTGTCACAACATGCAGCACAGTCTCTGGAGTCCACAAATCACCCCCCTCCTGCGGCTGATCCACCCACACTTTTTCTGTCACATGGATTGTTGTTCTCAAGTTTGTCAGCTAATATTGAGTATAAGGCCTTGCAGCACTTACTGCTTAGTTTCCAGGGGATTTTGACACCTGCAATCTTAAATGAGTAGGTGGCAACTCTAAAACTGATGTTCACCACCAGCACTGTAACCTTTTCTGCTACTCACAGAGCAAGGGGTGATGTGGTGCTAAAGTGAACTAAATTCCCTCTTCTGAAGTCCTGCTCACTCCATTGACTCTCAAAGGATATGAAGGGGACTGAAAGGGATGCCAATCACCAGAAAAGGCTGCCCAGGAAAGTGTCACCATCCCTGGAGGTATTTAAAAGATGAGGAGGTGTGGCACTTATGGACATGGCTTAGTGGTGGATGTGGCAGTGTTAGGTTTATGGCTGGACTTGATTACAGATGTCTCTTCCAACCTAAATGATACCATGACTCTCTGACCAACTCCCACACCATGGGTTTCAAAACAGCTGCCAAATTGCATGGGCTGAATCAGGGCTTGAATGGTTTTAGCTGAGCACCTATGAACTAAGGATTCTGGCACTGTGAGATTCATTTGGTATTCAGATCACTTTGGTGCTACCTTTCATCAGGTTTTGGGTACCCTAAGGAGGAGAAGTGGATTAAGTTTTGTTTTTGCATTAATGGCATTAGAGGCCTAAGTATTCTCCTCTTCTCTCCCTCTCCTTGCGCAGCTCAAGGGTTTTTTTTCTTTTTTTTTTTTTTTTCTTAATTTTTTCTTATTTAATTTGTTCACGATAGTTTAAGAGCCAGCAATGGAGAGGTGTCTTTCCTCTATGTAATAGTTATAATCAAATCTCAGCACTGTGGACATTGTCTATATTGTCTTTAAAATGCCTGTCAACACCAACCTAAGGTGGATATAAACATGGATTTAGGACTGCAGCAGATAGGAACACGGAGAAAAAGTGGAAAACACAAGAATGGGCTGGCTGAAGAAGGATCCTGAAATTGAACCCTAAAGAAATAGGGGGAAATTTGTAAATACTGGAAACCTGTGCTAAAATTCCTGGCTTGAGTAGATTACTAACCCTCATAGTGCTGCTGATTCCAGCCCCACAGGACTATTTACAATTACTCTCTTCCTCTCAAAACAGTATTTTCCTAGAAGGTCTATGGATGTAGTAGATGGAAAACTTTGAAAAAAATGAGTATGTTAAAAATAAACCAAAACATAATGAACCTGTTTTCACAGCTTCAAAATGATAAATTTTGTATCAGGTGTAGCTTGAAGATTAAAACTGAAAAAAACCCCTGCAGAATAAATTTTTGTGGAGGCTCAGGTGCCATGTGAGGAACATTGTTCCAGTAATGAACTCATGCAGTGGTCTGGTATTAGCCAGCAGACTTTCATACTTACTGGAAGAGACATTGCTAAGGTAGAAATAAAACCTGTGATAGCACAAACTAATAAAAAATCCCCCAGGCTACAGGAAAGACTTTCCCTGCACTAACATGGAGGACAACTCCATGACCCCTCAGTTCTGTTCTTCTCCACAGACAATGCTGTAATGTTTTCAAGTCTGACAGATGCAGAAGAAAGCTGAAACATATTAAAATAAATAGAATAGAATCACAGAGTGTCCTGAGTTGGAAAAGACCCACAAGGATCACAGAGTCCAACTCGGGGCAGGACCATCCCCAAGAGTCACACCATGTGCCTGGGAATATTGTCCAAACGCTTTTTGAACTTTGTCAGGCTCAGTGCTGTGACCACTTCCCTGGAGAGCCTGTCCCAGTGCCCAGCCATCTTATGGGTGAAGAACTTTTCCTGATACTCAACCCAAACCTCCACTGACACAACTTCAGGCCATTCCCTGGGTTCTGTCACTGGTCACCAGAGAGATGAGATCAGTGCCTGCCCCTCCTCTTTCCCTCATGAGGAAGTTGTAACTGCAGTGAGGTTTCCCCCCAAGTTCCTTCTTCTCCAGGCTGAAGAAGCCAAATGATCTCAGACACACCTCCTATGGCTTCCCCTCTAAACCCCTCAGCATCTTTCTGGATAGTCTCTGAGAGCTTTAGATCTTTATTATACTGTGGTGCCCAGAACTGCCCCAGCCCTGGAGGTGAGGCTGCCCCAGTGCAGAGCAGAGCAGGACAATCCCCTCCCTTGCCCAGCTGGCCCTGCTGTGCCTGATGCCCCCAGGACAGGGCTGGCCCTCCTGGCTGCCAGGGCACTGCTGGCTCGTGTTCAACTGTGAATATAAATATCTAAATTGAACAACATGAACAAAAAATATTTTGCAAGCTTTTAATTTCACTTATGAAAATGGAAATTAAAGCAGTAAAATGTAGAAAATATTTGTGTCTTGGGTGATCTGATTCAGTTGTTTTTTAGTGCATGCCTTTTTTTGCTCTATGAAGTGTAAAAAGAAAGATGATGATAGTGCCTGTATTCTCTGCATTTATGACAGAAGCTGGAAGGTTAACTTGGTGGATATTTTATATTGATGACTCTCTGTGAATGTTAATCCTTGTGGGTCCTTACAGTACTCAGTAACTTTTTTTTTTTTTAATTGCCTTTGCTGTTCTTTGAAGAAGCCTTAACAGGGAAAAATACAAGATGTAAACTCTCTGTGAGCTATTTGAACCCGTATGGAAATATTCATTGATGTTATGGACAGAAAACATAATTTTGCTTATCTGCCTATCCTCTTATCAACACAGCAGAAGCTTACTGCCTATTCTGAACACTGAGTCTCAGGTCAGCTGGATTAATTGGTGCTAATATAATTAGTGAACACTGAACAAGGTGTCAAGGGGAAATAAACACATCTCTTATTCTCATTCTGGACCAGCAAACTGCTGAGTCCCATCTTTTCCTCACCCCAAGGGGCCTCTGTCACTCACAGCAAGTGTACATCTAAAATGCAGAAAAGCTCAGCGAGGTCTATCATCAGAATAAGAGATTTCATACTGAACTCACTATTGCCATCTAAAAACAGTCACAGGTGGTGGTGCCCCTTCTTTCCTGCTGCTGGTGGTTAGGTCTGACTGGATGAAGAGTTCATGGATCAATCTGCATTGGACAGCTCTTCCTTCCCTTACAGCATCACTGGAGAGCACTGCTGGAACAAGAGCTCCACAGGCAGATCAAAAGAAGAAATTCTATGAACCTCACTAAGTCTAGCTTTGCCCCAGCCATTGACCTCAGCACTGACAATTTAAGAAAGGCTGAATAGTCAAGACTCCTACTGTTATCAAGCTGCCATTATCTTTTTTTCTTTTTTTCCTTTTTCTTAAGGGCACCAAAGGATCAGTGAGGGAATCCAAAGAATTGAAACAAATTTAATATCTTTGACCTAAGAATGGTTTACTCTCAGTGCTTTCAAGAATTTTACAATCCATAGAATTTACTGCAGGTGGGCCATATTGGCCAGTGTTCATTAAGAAATGCCACAAATCCAGAATGGGGTTAGTCCAGCCCACACATCCTATGAACAGATCTTCTGAGGGACTTCAAAATGCTTATGTCTTCCTCAATCCTCTGGACATCTGGCTACTTAAAACAAACCCATCATACCCCCACCTGCAATTATTTACTCCATTTTTCTTTGCTTACCTGACAGACTGCTGATACTCCTTAGAGTGGTCCCAGTATGAAGCAGACATGCTTGGACACAGCTGGGATTCATCACTCTTGCAAGTTCAGCTGTTAGCATTTGTAGGCTGGGGGTGAGTGCTACAAGGCCCTGAATGTGTGATTTCCATCAGCTTCATAGGATCCCCTCCACATGAGAAAAGCCTGTAGAACAGAACTGCAGGTGTTCTGCAGGTGTCTCCAAAAGCCTGAGAGCGTGGGGAATAATTGATTTTCCTAAATCACAGTTTATACCTATCCTTTGGGAAAAAAAAAAGTCTGTCTTTGCTCAAAATTAAGACTGCTATCATATTATGAAAACCTCAATGAAAGAAGTAAAAAGCAGTATCATACACCCAGCTGCTTCATTCACCCAAATATTATGCACTCTGTGCAGAGAAAGGAGAACTCCCTCAAAAATACCTGAACAAAGAATTGTGTACAGACTACGTCCTACTATATATGTGTGAAGGGACAGAAAGAAGTTTTAAGAGCAAATCACCAACTCTACCACCAACTTGAAATTTTAGATCCTCAAGCTTCCATGTGATTGAATTTGCAGCCCTATCACAAGCCTTGTGATGTAATGGTTAATGCTGAAAATTCACACTTCCATTGACTCACAATTATGTTGCCATAATACTCAGAAATAGGCTAAGCTTGGCTTGAATTACCTGGCCTAATGTGTTTGGGGACCTCTTCTTGAACATATCTGGTAAGGGTAGGGTGTCTAAATCCCTGGTCAGAGAATTACCCTCAGGTCGGAACCGTTTCTTTGGGAATGAAATGTTGTGTCTTGTGGCAATGGACCATGGAGCTCTCAAATGCAGCCTTTGCTACCTGTGCAGTGACTTCCACAAATTCATGCTGCAGAGATTTAAGACATTTTAACCCTAGAGAAATAGTAATTTGCTGGGAGCAGGGAAGCTGCTCTTACCATATGAGGAGAAGCTACACTGACACTTTTAGTGACCAAACACTTCCACTGGAGTATCCACTAACACATCTGAACAAATATTTTCATATGACTGACCACATAAATAAATATTTGGCTGGCTTTTTAATTCCCATATTATTTTTTTCAACTCAACATCATAATTCTACTCTGTAAACAAATCCCAAATCCCAAGTAATGGTAAGAAGAAAATGTTCCACTCAACTGATGCATACACAGATCCTTTTGAAATTCTCAAGGACTTTATGTTCTGTTTTGAGAATGTGTAACTACTCATCAAACCAAACTCTTAAAAAAGCGAGATTTTTCTAAATCCAGGTTTGTAAGCATTTCCTGAGCCATAATTTGCTGTGCACAGCCAGCAGCTTTTCCAAGCAATTTAATATTGTGAAACAATATACAGTCTTCAAATAATCCCCAATACACCTAAGTGTTTGGATGTAAACACACCATCTAAATATACATTATTAATTACTACTGTACAAATTACTTCATTGAGCTATCAATACTTATGCATTTTTAATACTGCAGTGGAAATACCTGATTATTGGCTGCCATTTTCTACTAGTGACTTATTTGTTCCAGTCTCACCTAGTGGAGTTGAAGAAACTTAGCTGTTTTTTTTTCCCCTAATACTGAAATATGTTTTGAGCTAACAATGATACATTCTCTTTCTAGCACTCCCACCACTGAAAGTGTTAGACCTGGTTGAAGTTCATAAATAATGACACTCACCCCACTTGCTGAGCTTGCTGTGTTCTGCTGCTGCCCTGAAACCTGAGGAACACCCATACAGTATCTGGCAGAGCAGGAAGCAATGTCCTGAGCAATGCCTAAGAGTAATATCTCTGCTGATTTGCCAGGGCTCCCAATGCTTCTGGCCATTAATCTTTCTCAGCTGAAAACAGATGGGGCTATTAGGCAGGCTGGAGTAATGGGGGAAACTGGCAAGACAGAGAAGGAAATGCATTATCTTCTGGGTAGAACTGCACATAAAAATGAGAACATTAAAAATGTATTTTTCATATTTAATTGGACGATGTATGATTATACCTACCAGAAAATGATGTGCAATGTGCTTTGTGCAGGGCATTTATAAAACTGTTCAGCTGTGCTAGGGCCTTATTTTCCCCTGTGGAGAGAAACAGCAGCTATGGTTCTGATGAGGTTTTTGTGCTTTTCCCTCCAACACAGGGCTTACTCTGCTGCAACAGATACTGGAAAGAACACTACAAAGTGCCTCTGCTTGTTGCAGTAAGAGGAAAATGCAGCTTATGATTTACCAACAAACCACATGAAGCCAACCAGGTAAAAAATCAGTACTTTAGGAGTAATGGGAACATATGTCATATTCAGTCTAACCAAGGTGATGTAACTGCAGGTACAGCTGCTATTTCCTTTGTGCCATGGCATCCAAGATAACGATTACAAATAGAAAAAAAAACCAAAAACAAATTATGAAGTGGGACCAGATTGTTTACATAGAAAACCAGCAAGGCTGGAAGGAATTACTACAACTAGGACTTGGGAAAAACCTGATAGATACTAAGAACATCCCAGATAAACAGAGACATTTTCTATGTAGACAAATGGTAGATGATCCTTAGAGAGAAAGTGGTAAGATGGAAACTACAGCCAAATTTTTGAAGGGGTGTGTGTGTGTATATCTCTATATATAGATATATCTACTGTGACAACCTAAAAAAATCATGGAAACATATCAGAAAGGTATGATAAGGTATCAAATAAGTGTTTCACCCAAAACTTGGATTTGCAGAGCCTGTTACATCACAGGAAGAAGCAAGAAAACAAAAATAGGAGGACTAGGTGCCAGGCAGCAGGTTATTATTTGGAATAATAATTATGTCTGAAAGTGGTGGGATGTCAAAAGGTGCTGGAAAATACACAGTTCTGGCTCTGGGACTTGAAAAGTTTGCAATGACTCCTAAATGTCCATGTTTTGTAGTGGAGAGGGGAAAGGGAGACACAGAACAAAATGTGTCATGAGCCCAATTTCTGTAATACTTTATTTTCGATCCCCTAATTAGGAAAAGGTGAGCATTTAAGAAGGTTAAAGAGGAAAGTACCCTCAAAACCTAGTAGGGTGACATTCAAGGTAAATTTAAAAACAAAAACCTCTTTTTTCTTTTTAAAGAATCAATAGCTCTAAAAAAAAGGACTAGAAAACCTGAAATCCTCAGATTAAAATAGAAAGAGCTGATAGACAGCCATGGAGTATGGTACCCCTTGGACGAATGGAAGACAAAGACAAGGAAATGTTGATATGACTAAATGGGAAATTTTAGAAGTTATTCAGGCCAAATAGGAAACCTTCAGAGAATGGAAATAAAACTGTGTAAAGCTGAAAGGAAGGTATGTAATAGTTAAGATGGAGTTTGAGGAAGCTATGAGGGAATCTGAAGAGCAAACAGTAGGAAGCTAAAACTGAAAATGACCATTTGTTCAGTACACCAAAAGCAGAAAGTGGAAATCATGGGCAGGCCATCCCAAACAAGTAGAAGAAACAATTAAAGACAATAAGGACATTGCCAAGAATCTAAATGATTTATTTGCATCAGTCTTCACTGAGAGGGTGCCGGAGTGGTATCTAAATGAGACTCACACTTTCCAAATATCAAAGATAAGGAGAGGTCATAGATTGAAGACTCAAGAGAGAAGTCGGTGGAACAAATCAATAAATCAAAGGCAATAAGTCACCAGGTTTATCTGCTACTTCTGGAAGATTTCAGGAGAAAACTGAGAATTAAGTAACAAAGTTCCTAGCAAATACTTACTACAGCAGAGGAAGACAGCCAGTGTTATAACTGAGTTGGGAATTTTTTTGTTGTTGTTGGTGGATTTTTTCATGATGTTGGAGGAGCTCTGGCAGTTACAGACAGATATGTAATCCAAACTTGCCATCAGGTAGATTGTTTGAAATGTGCTAAAAACCCCCAAGACCCACACCTCTCAAATTATGAAGCACAGAGACAAATATGACATGACAGATACAAGTCAGTACAGTGTCTGTAAGGACAAAAAAAGGGACTCTTTGTACCTACTACCAATTTCTGAGCTGGTTACACCAGTCAGCACACCTAAGCCTACTGAGGAGGTCCTAAGACTCAGTCTACAGGCAAGTAGCAAATTATTACCTCCCTGATCTCCCATCCTTCACCACTGAGAAGAGAATAATGAGAAGAATGCTGAAAATGGTACAGCCAAATAATGTACAGGTTATGCTGCTGTGGGGCAATCCAGTTGATCCTTGGGCAACATTGTTAAGCCAAGGAGAAATGTACATCTGGAATTGAAAATTTTTAATATAAATATGTAACATAATGGTGGCCATACTGAAGCTCTGACTGGAGATTTCATGTAGGTACAACAAGTGTTAGCCTCTCTTAGATCTTTAGGGATCTTCTGCACACTGGCTAATCAACAGCCTCTGCTGCAGCCTCTGTGCTGTTCTTCTCATTCTCAATCAGCACAGCGACCTGTGCCTTTAATGATAATACAGGACTTGGGGAGTTCAGACTTTGATGTTTTTAAAAGAACATATCTTAGCAAGAACTGAGCACTAATATCACTTCTTCCCAGCTCTCTCCAGCTTTTTATGTAAATCTTTACATAAAGCCATTAAGAACAGAAAAAAAAGCTCTTTGGAAAATTATGCAGTGATATATTCTTATGCAGCCAACACTCCCAGGGGAAAAAGTGAAAACTACACACAGCCTCCCGCCCCTTTTTATTTCTTGTCAAAGACATTGCCTTTTTTGGCTTTTCTTATATATACACAGAATGATGAACTGATATTTGTAGTTTAAATGTCTGGTTTAACTGCGTGGTTTCCACCGTAACAGAAATCTCTCACAAAATGTCAGGTTAGAAATAAAACCAAGCTCTACAGGGATGAGGTGGGGAGGAAAGTAGAAGGTCCAGTGGCTGAAAAACAAAATGGAAAAACGTGAGCAGAACACAATATGGATCCATTTCCCAGCTCAGGCAGTGGTATTGGTACATGTGGTTGTTTGGGGTTTGGGGTAGGGAGACAGACACATTTCTCACTGAGTTGTTTCTGCTTTCTCTATTAACATTGCAACAGAAATTACAAATAGCCCTGAAAGGGGTAGTGCACCTCATCTCTTCCTCCCATGTAAACACAACATTAATACTGAAGATAAAGAAAATGGCAAATAGTCCAGTGTCTTGTTTTCTGCATTTTGCTTGTTAGGTTCCTGTTCGCCCTCCAGCAAATTCCTGTGTGTACCGATGTTGTGAACTTGACCAGTCCACGTTCAAGCAAACACTCACTCAGATTCCCAACACATTCTTTTCTCCCCGTCCAATGGGGAGTTTATTCCTAACAGTTCTGCTCCTTTTAATTATAAACTCCTTTAACGAAGTAGTTCTGAGACCTTGCAGCAGGCAGCAGGAGAGCACCAAGGCTACTAGTTGCCTTTTTTCTAGTTTATATTCACTGCTCAGCAAAGAAGTCCTCTTAAAGCCTAAGGCCCAGTGCCTTCATGGATGGGCAGCACTGAAATGAGCCTACAAATCAGTATTCCCCTGGTACAATGTGCCTTATAGGTAAAATCCAATTCTTGCCTAAAAGAGATAAAGGGTTAGAGCCAGGCCCTTTATCTTATGAGACACATGTGAACAAGTTGCTCTGATGAAAACAGACCTTAAACTGACAAGTTTTGTTCACTTTCTGGCAGAGGTACTGATCTTCTCTACTGGACCACCAAAACTGAAGATGGCAAAGAAACACAAGGGTTATATTTCCTTGGCAAGGAAAGGAGCAGCATTTAGGACTGGGGCAAAGGCAGGGCAGGAATAGGGGATTTTCCTGATAAAACAATTAATTTGAGAAAAAAAGACCAACCAATATCATGTATACAACTGAACCAGTAACACACCTTCTCAGGAGTGCAGTATTGTATAAGTGTCCCCTGTGTTTTCAAGGCTAATTCAGACCTTTGGCTCATCCTGCATTAACAAGGTCATCCATGTTAACAGGGCCCCTGTGAAAGTTCACAGGTGAAAGTTCCCTTTTAGAGTAGTGCAGATTTGAAATTCACAGGACAGCGACCCGAAGATCTTCCTTTACAGATAAAAAGCATGTCAAATTATTAAATAGCAACATGAAATCCTATATTCTGAAGGTCTGTCTGTGCTCTGCAGTCAAGAGAGCGGAGTGCAATCCCAGCCCCAGCCCAGTCTCCACCTTTGGAGGCTCGGAGGGCGCCCGGCCGGCCCCACTCGCAGACACCTCACGAACGCTAAAGCCGACAGACCCGGGGTAGTCGGGGAAGGGATGAACGAGCATCGTCCGAAGACATGTCACTTCAAATTCCTACTGTTAGAACTGCCAAGTATGATATAAAAACAGAAAGTATTTCTCAGTTTGGAGTTCGAAGACCAGGCCCCAGATGCTGAGCGGCTCTTGCCTCGGTGTCCCTGCTGGCCAGGCACGGGCTCCACGGCGCTAACTGTTGTTCTCCGCCGTGAGATACTTGAGGGCCGCGAAGCCGTAGTGGCGCGACATGTCCTGCTGGAACTCCTCCTTGAGCGTCTTGAGACAGATGCGGTATTGCTTGTTGGAGCGGAACTTGGTGATGTCGAAGCTGGGCGCGTGCGGCATGTGGATCATGTAGGCGTTGGGCAGCACCGTGAACTCGTACTCCTGCGGGACAAAGACGCGGCTGTGAGGGGGAGCCCAGCCTCCTGCCGGGCACCTCCCCCGCGCCTCCACAGCCCAACGCCATCCAGCGCCTAACGGCGCCGTCGGTGTCTTAGCAACAACAAACACATCAGGGATCTCAAACAAGCTGCCTTTGTTTTTTCAAGTAGTTTTTTCTTGGGTTTTTTTTGCAAGATCTACTTTATCTTTTTGTAAATCATGGAATTTTTTGAGTTGGAAAGAACCTTTAAAGACAATCTAGACCAACCTGCCTGCAATGAGCAGGGACATCTTCAACTAGATCAGGTTGCCAGAGTCCCATCCAACCTGACCTTGCTTGTTTCCAGGGCTGGGGCATCCACCTTCCCTCTGGATAATCTCCCCCAGTGTTTTACCATCCTCATGGTAAAAAAACCCCAACTATTTTAAAATATTTTACTCCATATAAGCCAAATAACAGGGTAATAGTACAAAAGGCACACCTGAAGCCAAGTCTGCCACACAAATTTTTCAGCAGTGTGATTGCAACAACACAGCTGTGACTACATAACATGAGTCTCAAGTGTCCATGCAACAACATGGCTTTGCCCCTAAAATGTATTTTGCTTGAGATGCTGGAATAGGCTATATTTACAAAGGCAAAATTGCATGACATATGTTGCTTTGCCTATATGCTAAGATACTTACAGAGACAAAACTGTCCAAAACTATTTATAAATCAAAAAAAAGGGGAGAATATGGTATCATTTATAGGCAATGTGTGAAAATGAACCTGCTAATTCCATATGCTTTGAGATGTTTTTACTCAAATTAAGTTCTCCCTCATGAAGTTTGAGATACTGTGCTAACTCTCCTTCTCCTGTAAAACTATTTTACTTATTCTCTTTCTATCAAGTTCTTTGATGATTGTTGTTGTTAAAAAATGGTGGTTGATTTAAGTCTCAATTATTCCTGTTAGATTCTCTTCAATTTTTACAGGTAAATATATGAGGATTAGAGCAAAACTCAAAAAAGCCTGATTATTAGACAAGCTGAAAGTTCACTAGTGTAGGATATGCAACAAGCAGGTATCTTCTGCAAGGAGCTGGGTAAGGGATGCAAATCTCATTATTCTGTTGCCAAATGAAGTACCCTAACCACTTTTTTCATATGGAATTTCAAGAAGTCTGAGTTGTATTGGATGCAAATTACAAAGAAACTTTGAAGCCTATACAGGCTTTCAAAAATTTCCTATTTTCTCACAGAGTTTCTATCTACAGCTGTTGCTGGATTGACTCATTAACCCCCTCTACAAAAGAAACAGGCCAGGGAAGGAACACCACAGAGCAGGCTGGCTTTAAAGGAAGCGGTGCACAACTACCCCTGGTTTGCAATGCCCAGTCACTTGTAGATTTAGGAGTCTGTGCAGAGACAGAGAACATCTGCCACAGAGAGGCAGAGTACTCCAAAATATTTTAGTGGGGAAAGAGATTTATGGGGAAAAACACACTTGTGCTGATAAACCTGTATGTTTCCCCTGTATGTGCCAGACAGTTAAGTGCAGATGGAGCTTCTCCTTCCCAATGAGAATGCCTGTTCCCTGACAGACAGTGCTAAAGTGGTAAATCTTAGTGTCAATTTACAATGTTGTCATATACAGGAATGGGGTTCTCTGAGCTTCTGTTTGGGGTGAAGAATGTATAGCAAGAGAAAAATAATCTGATACTCACAGGCAGAATTTATTCAGCTGGAAGATGCTTAGGACTAATGGGGAACCAAATGTGAAACCAAAGGCTGGCACCATGGAGTGAGGAGAGCTGATAAACTACAAACTACAGAAAACCACTCTATGGGACCTTAAAGCTACGGGCTGGAGCTGCAGAGGAAGATGCATTCCCCTCATACAACCTTTTCTTTGTTCTCTGTTTGCATCTCAAGTCTGTAATACTGCAGGTCAGGGACTGTCTACACTCTGTGGTGCTAACTTTTCAGCACAGCAGCGTTCCCATCCCTCTGAATGGCCTTCAGGCACATAAAGCCTTTCAAAAAACTGTGAGTCTACTGCTAATAATCCCCTTTGAAATATGCTGGGCTAGGGTCCTGGAAAATGGGACGCTCACAGACTAGTAGCACAGTCACTGGAAAGGTAGGGAAAAGTTTCCTAATGACCTCACCCTACTACATGGAAGCCTCTGTCGAGAAGGCAATGCACTTGCAGGAACCTCTGTCCCTATCTCCTAGATTACAAATTCTTTAGATGGAGACTGGCATTATCTGTGCATTTGTACAGCATCCAGCTCAGTGGACACCTGCATGCCCCCAGAATAACAATGACGATTATCTCCATGCCATGTCCTGCTCTGAGGGATGGCAGTGGCACAGGCTCTTGGAAAGGGATCTGGAACAGACCTCTTGACAGACACTGCAGTCATGAGGAGCAGTGAAATAACTGAGAAGCTGCTCTGCCTGCTGGTAATGAAGCCAGCCAAGCAGCTGGCAGCAACCTGATCTGTGCACACCCCAAAGCACAGCAATGCCACAGGGGAAGTAGCTGTGCCATCCCATGTCTCCTCTAGGCCCATTTGTGGAAGAACCTGCCAATACCCATATTGCTACAGAGGAAAATGAAACCTCTTTTGTATGTGATACTGTACTCAAGACTGGAAGAGTGAGAAAAACAATTTCCCAGAGTTAATTCCAACCCAATGGTCATTTAAAATAATTGTGCTATGATCAACTTTGAAAGCTGTTTCCATTTCCCATGTGTGAATCTCTGTGCTGGGCAGACACCTCTGAACAGAAGAGTTAATGCTATGTAAGAGCTGCCACTGGAAACATAAGCCTGTTACCCATTTTAACAAATAATAAACCATTACCCTGGCACTCTCCACAACTGATGGTTAATTAATTAGTACTTGGAAAGTGCACTGGAAAATTACAGTGCTATAGCAAAGTATTATTAACATTAATATAAAGGACAATGTATTTTCTAGTCTGTAGTAATTTTTCATCATGTAAGTAGGTACAAATTTGTTGGGAATGCCCTTGGCAAACAGAGGGCAAGTGGCTGCCAGCCCAAGGTGACCATGTGGTTTTGTAAGCAGAAGTAGAAAATATCCTTCCCACACATGCCTGCACACAAATACACTGCAGCCCGAACCCCAGAGACACAATCTCCCACTAACTTGCTCCAAGCCTTGAGCTGCTCTGCTTCACATAAACTAGTAAGACTTGAGCAGAGAAGGATCTGCTCTATTCCAGATTCATAGCAGAAGCTACCACAGGAGGATAAAAATCACCAAAACCTATTTTTTTGGTTAGCATGAAATGCTACTAGTTCAAACACTGGGATTGAAACCAAACTGAAAAAAACTACAACAAACCCAAACTAAAAAGAAATGCCATGACCCAGACCTTGCTGATGAGCACAGTGGGTAGCTCCTCATCCAAGAACAGCAGGGTGATGCAAATCCTGCCATTTCAGTCAGCAGCACTGGGCTCCCATGGAGCCATAGTCACTGCCAGCCTCTAAGATTTAGGTTGGCAGCAGGGACCCTGGCAACTCTGAGAGCTCTGGTGCCAGGCTGGGACTCCTGAGCTTTCTCTGCATCCTTATGATTATAAATTCTGCCCAGCAGCTTCATCCCAAGCCACAGATCCAAGAAGCAGGTAGCCCAAGGCTCAAGTACCTGGATCCTTTGGAGTCAGCACCACAGCCCAAGACTTTGGAAATGTAAAGACTTCGGCTTTGCAGAAACGAGCTGTAAATCCCAGCCAGAAATTAAAGATGCTTGCCTTGAATTCAACTGAAGACTAGTTTTTGAATTGTAAATTAGTATTTGGGACTCACAAACCTCAATTTAATGGAAAAAATCCAGCTAGGTCTACATGTTCCTTAATAAGTGATGTGATTGGCAACAACTGCTGCAATGCTTCGGTCAGGAGGAGAGCACTACGGGGGTTGTACCTCTGCAAAACAGTGAATTTCTTAGAACTGACAAATAAATTAACTCAGACTCAGCTCTTCATTTAATACTTGACAAGCATTAAACAGAGTGTTCCCAACTCAAGAAGCACTCCTCAAGGAGCTCAGTACGGCCAGATGAACACTTCGGTGATGCAAAGCGTGACACCTTCCTACAGGACACAGATTTGGTCCTAACAACCCTGCTGCAAACCCTGCCGGGGTGAGACACTCGGGTGTCATCTCCTCACCTGTGCATCCAGTTCCATGATGTGAGCTACTTTGTTCCAGCCAAATCCCACAAAGCGCCTGTCGTACTCCGGGCAGTCCTTCCTCACGACGACGTACGGCTCAAAGTCTGCTTCCCACTCCACGCGGTAGGGGGTGGTGGCTGTTCGCCACTTGGCAAAATTTGTTGGCGCGTGCCCTTTCGTCCAGACGTGGTACCTGAAACAGACATAAACGGCAGGGACGTGGGGAGGCAATTAGATAGAAAGCATCTTGGCGAGGCAACAAAATATTACCTGTTAGATGAAATGCTCCAAAATAAGGACATTAGCTTACAGTTCACATCATCGTTTTCAGGACGCATCGGAGGCAATTTCTAGGACTATTTCCAGCACGCCTCCCAGAGCTCAATGCTTAAACTCATCTAGTTGGTGAAGGATAGTGTGAAAACAGTACCTCATGCTAATGTGAGAAACCATTACACAGAACCCTGTCAGTTCATCTGCACTACAAAGTGCTGTGTCTTATTCCTAGCAACCAAGCAGCTGCATCGGTCGGTGCTCTAAAATCAGTGTGGAAATCTGCAGCTCAGATAAAGTCCCTAAAATTAGCTATTTTCCCACTATGATGACATCCACAATCTGTTTTATAGGCAATTTTATGATTTGCATGAGAGACACCTGCAGCTCTGGATAGATGTTCCATTTTATTAATTACAGTTATTACTATGGCAGGAACCAAGCTGCATAATTACATTAATAAGTAAAATATTACATAAAGGCTTTCTGCTCTAAGTTCTACATTGTGGGGAGTACTCCTGTGATCTTCAGTAAGGTAATCAACTTGATTTACAGAAAAAGATCCTTTTGTATTTTGCTAATCTTGTTTAGGTCACAGCAGGTCTCTTCCTAGCACAGCTTGAATGCACCCCATTAGTGCCAGGGTCAATGACTCTCTCGCCCACTTATTCTGACACTTTCCAAAAATCAATGAGACAAGCTCTTTCTGCAGATTCATAGATTAATTAATGAAACAAAGGCATAGCAGGTATCTGTATTACAACCCTGAGATAGATAGGCAACAGAAGGGACAAAACAAATATCCTGTCAATTTGTAAAGTAAGGTACATTGAAATCACAGGGATGACTCATGCTAAAAGTGAAGGGATTTGAGCACTAAATATTGCAAAATTACAGCATGACGTAATGTTTAAATCCCAGAAATTCTCATAACATTGTAAGCCATTGCTAAAAACAGCAATATAAAATCACAGCCTAGGAGTTTGCATTTGGACATATTTATATGGCTTGTAACAGGAGAATCAAAGGTGTTCACCTTTCCTGACTCTCTCTTCAGGGCAGTGCAGGAAGACTGAATTATTACCATGGCATTGGGGTCACAAGTAATGTATGGTCCTCTGTATGCTGCATTTCTAAACTGTAAACAGGTTTCACCACTTTCAGATATCTCGCCTAGGAACCAGGAAAAACAAAACCCTCCTGTATTAAAAAAAACTGATAGTGAAATAATTCTCCAGAGATTATTAGAAAGCAGTGCCAGATTCACAAAGATGCTTATAACCCTTAATGCCCTTTGGAATCATCGCCCAAAAACCTATCCCTTTTCTTGGTCTCTTTTGGAGATGACTGGCTAACCTAGCCAGTCACTAATGTGCAGCTATCTATGCTGGGAAAAAAAAATACAAAACCAACAGTCACAATGTGGCATTTAAAATGATATAAGATTGTGGAGGGTGCTGTATCTTCTAAAATCCTACCTCCGGCATTTTGAAATTAATTATGATAATAATAATAATAATGACTGCTAAACACTTATGAACTGATTTGTATCTTCAAAGCTCCATACAAACTTTGGTTAATTGAGAGATTCCTGCAGAGAAGCAGCCAAATGCTGCTGTTATTCTAGTAACACTCTCCCACTGATTTAAACAGGGGGTAACAAGATACTAACCATAAAAATAATTCAATTTCTTTCCACCATTTTTGGAGATATCAGTGTAAGCACCTATAGCAGCTCAAGTATAAACTCTGTGAGTCAAGAGAGCAAACTAGCAAAATAAATAATTGGGAAGAGAAAATTAAGGGAAAATATGGAACTGAGTTGCAGAGACAAAAAAAAAAAAGCAGAAAGGAAGGAGTAGATTTGATTGCACAAAACAAAAAATCATCAGAAGTTATTTACTTGCCTCTTCAGAGTGATGTGAGTAGAAGGAAAAAGAAAAGTAAAAGGACAGCTAAGGTCCTGACAAAGAGGTAAATGAATATTGGATGCTCAAATGAGGTGTACACACAATAGTGATGGAGGAGTAATTAGACTGAAAACAGTCTAATTGTGCGAACATTGAAAGAATTGTGACAGCATTATTGGATTACATAAATATCTGTACATACAATATATATGGGTTCATACACAGATAATCTGCTGGAACTAGGTCTTGGTCAATGGCTGGTTACATGAACTGTACTGCAAAGAAAGACAAGCAGACACCACTCCATGGAGGTCCATAGAAAGGAAGCTCCCACTAAAGGATAAGTCCTTTCCAACAGACTTTACTATCAGTGATGCAGTTGTGAAAAGAGGTTCACTGTCTATACTGGTATTCCATCTCACAGGACAAATGAATAAATATAATTTTCTGCTCAGGCCCTTCTCACTCAAGATTTAAATACACATTGAATTTTAAGACCATACTCAATCTGACTGAATCCCTGGACAACTTTATGAAAATTGGGAGCAACTTATTTTTCACTACGCTCACAATTTTGACAAAACCAAACAAAGTAATTTGATCTCCCTAAAATCACAACGAGTTTCTTTCCCACAGTTCATGGAAAACAACTGGAACACACCACATCTCCTCCTCCTCCACTTTGGATCCAATGCTTCATTTTACTTGTGTTCCTGATTGCTTTTACTTAAAATAAAATTTCAGAACTATAGTAAACTTTGCTGAAGTTAGCAAAATGAAGTAGTTGTTTTTCTCAGTGGTCTTCCTCCCTGCCTCCTCTAAGCTTCCTGTTTCAGAGAGAAAGATGAGTGAAAGAACTTTCCCACTTCTGTTCTCAGTTGCTTCAACATTTTGCTGGATTGTAGATGCAATCAGTTAATCAGTTAATCAGTTGTTGCTTTTTATGTTTTCTCACTAGGATGATGTGTCTCCTGCCAGCTGTGGTTTCCCCTGTGCCTGGATGTGTGTGGGAGTACATTTGTGCCCATCAGCTCTCACCCAGGCATGAGCAGGCACATCCTTGGGAACACACTCCCAGCCAGCAGCTGCCACAGGAGCCAGCGAGCTGGCACAGAGCCCCTGCTGTGGCAGAGGGTTTCACACAGCACACCTTGCCAGCCACAGATGCTCTCTTGTCTTCTCTTTTCTTCTGCTGGTGACTGAGGGCTGTAATTGAGAGCCGTTGTGTACTTCTTAGCTGCCCAGAGGTAGAAAAGGTCACCATTTCAAAAAGAGGTGACAAAAGCAATTTCAGTGAGGGAAAGATTGTAATCTACTGTGTGGTGTGAGGGACTGGGATGCTGCAGGCACTCTCAGCAATCACTGTCACGCCAGTCCTCCCCAGCTCACTCCCACCTGCTCAGCGTCAAATTGCAGCGTTATTAAAGCACCTTGAAGGTGGAGGTGGAAATTCTCAGCCCAGAGCGCAGATGCTTTGTGGCTGTTGATAGATTTGAGCAATGAAATGAGCCAAAACAAACTGGGGAAGCATTTGTGAAACGTATCCTACATTAATATGTACACCAGCTACAGACTGCATGTCCTTCAAGTCTTACTTAACCTTGCTTTGGAAAAAATCCCACTGATGTTAAAGACATTTTTGCCTGAGTGAGACTTGAGAAAGGATTTGCAAATCCAGCTGTGTATGTAACACACCAACATGCTGTATAGCTTGAAGACGAAATCTGAAGTGAAGGCCACCACTGTGCAGCTGACTGCTGGTGGAATGCAACATCTGAAAATCCTGAGGGTGTTATTTTCCACTGGAAAGACTTTTTCTCCCAGCTACGGGAGAGACAACTATTTTTTATCGTATCTCTTGTTAATTTTTATATCTTTTATATGTTAAAGAATGATGGCAAAGGGAAAAGTACTTGCTCTATCAGTATCCTTAAGTAATTTTTCAGAGGCATGCTTCTCTCAGTCACCTCAAGTTTTTGTTTCAAGGCAGTCACTGGTAGAATTCTGACACTGATCAGAATTATGCTTTCCAGACTCACAAAGGCTGTCTGCTATGATATGTGCATGCAACCATATGAGGGAAGGGTGGCTGCTGCAACGAGAGAGGTGTGTAATATAGGAAATGGGAAAAGTGTGAGGAAAGCTCTGAAGTAAGAGAAGGATGGGAGAGGTATGATATTGAGCTCCTCCAGCCATGGATAATGCCTAGCTTTTCCATAGCTTTTATCTCTAGATCTCAAAATACTGCAAAAAGGAGAGGTGAACATTGTTACCTGTATTTCAGAGATGGGGAACAGAGATGTAAGAAAGCAAAGTGATTCGTGTGGCACCTCTCAGCAGGGGAACAGTGGAGCTGAGAAGAGAACGCAAGTCTCCTAAGCCCCCTCTCTGTGCAACATCATAAGGCCATATTGTACTCTTCCCATCGCTGAGATGCTTTACAAATGTCTGCTAATCAGACCTTACCACACACACTCAAGAGATGGTTAACCCCTGGTAGCTGCATTTTAAAACTGAAGAGTCTGGCAGGTAATAGAAGTGACTTGTTCACAGCCACAAAAGAAGTCTGCTTCAGAGAGGAGCTCCAAATTTAGGTGTTCTTTGCTCCTTAGCCTCTAGTCAGAGTACTCTGTTACCCCTGCACAGAGGAACTCTAGGTATTTAAGCAGCTGTTTCACACTTTAAAAGAGCATAAGACAAGCCTGCATTTGTTTGTCCAGTAAAGAAGAGAACCAATGGGCAGAGATACATTACTTGTGGTCACATGAGAAGACACAGCTATCCAGATAGTATTTGGCAGCCAAAAAGTAAATTACACGCATTTGAGTGTAATGGTCACGCTTGATTTTGTAGAGCAATAAAAAACGATGAAAATAAAACAAATTCGATTTAACAACTGAAGTCCTTCAGTAGAGGACTGTAATATGAGATAAAATGCTGAGCTTACAGACAGAATATATCCATGTGATTCTGTTCACTGCCTCTCTATCAAAGGGGAAAAAAATTCCAATAAGTTTCTTAATGCAGCTGACAGTGAAAGAGAAGAACCAAATATTCAGAAGAACATAAAAACCAGAGATAATGAGCACAGGTTCAAGAGTACTTTCCATTACCTGAATGTAAAGAGGGTTCCCATGTCCAACATAGATAACAGCTCTGCTTTTGACTTGGGGAAGGAGAGGCGGTAGCGTAGCGTCTCAAAGGCAGGTACAATCAGAGCTTTCTTGGTGTTAGCTAGGTCTAGCTGGGTGACAGACTTCCTGGCAAAGAGAAAAAACAAACAAAAGCAGGAAAATTTTCAACTGAGCAAATCACTGAGCTTTCCAAAATAAAGTGAAAAAAATGGGCAGTTAAGATACTATAAATGTAACTATGGCCCATATCTTTTCCTACAGGTGCTTCAAATTTTCTTCTCCTTTTGGTCTGCTGCTCTAAGAGCAGGGAGAGCAACAGAATTCCAAATGACCTTGTGTGTTTGACTGATCAATGCTGATCAGACTGTTGGCAGCAGAGAAGTGCTCTACACTTGAATGAACTGGGATGCCTCTGTTTTTCCTTCTTTTTGCTGCAAGTTGCTCAGTGCAGAGACTGTTTTGGTGTGTGAGTGTGTGTGCACATATGCATTTCACACAGGGCTCTTTTCCAGGCAGGGGCCTTGGGATGACTGTTGCAGCAGAGAAGCAGCTTAGCAATCTCTCATCCTGCCTGCCAGAGGTGTTCAGCCTATTCTTTCCTAACAAACTAAAACTCAAAGAAAAAGAAGTTACTTTTCCATCCCCCAAGTGAATCTTACTATACCTGTCATTAGAAATAACTCTGTCTCAATTTTTATTTCATTATCTCCATATTTCATACCAGAAATATGCCTCTCTCCCCCTGTCAAAGTCAGTTCCCCTTAACCGGATTCACTGTCCTGACTTTTATATTACTGCAACAAGCAATGAAGGAGAATGTTGACAAGCAACAAACTCTCTACAGCCTTTTAAGTTGGAGGAATTTGGATCACTGTCCTAATAACAGAAGAACCAACCAATTTTTCTAAGCCCAGAATACCTAGAATTCATTTATACTGCTGTCACAGAAAAAGAAGATGAGCACAATTACTTCATAAAATCTGAATTTTAGGGAATTCATACCACCCTATAGGCCTGTTCTATATTAAGAAATCTGTTCTCAGCTCCTTACTGCAAAATTTGCATTGTTTAAAAGAGTCCCTGACACGTTCCAGTTAACTTTTCACAACTGAAGGATTTTAACAGCATCTTATAAATGGTTTTGTACTTTCTTCTTGTAGCTTCTCCCTCACCATCACTAGAGGCCAAGATATCTGCACATCAGTAGATGATTCCTTCACAATCAGCATTTGTGACCTTCCAAAGTTGTTGAGCAGTGCCAGTATACAGTCTTTATGATGCTTTTAAATGTTTCTTCCTTTCACACTTCTGAGAGCAGGGGATACTAATATAGTTTCTTTTCCAAAATCTAAGTCTTTCTGGTCTCTGTGCAATCTATCAGCCTTGAGCAGTACAGCTTTAGGGATTCAGTTCTAGGAAGGAGCAGATAACATTTGTAGCGATGCTCATCCTTTGGGCTCTGCAAGGAAACAGAAGCTTCCATTTATGGCAGTTACTATAACTTTGTTTTATGGAGAGCTTAAAAGGCCCAGGCAAAATTCAAGGCCTTGCTGTGCTTGGCACTGTCCAAGAGTAGGAAACAATCCTGCCCACCAAAGTTTACAGTCTGAAGCTGACCAAGGCTGCAGCAGGCACAGGTATCAAGCACAAGTAATAGCAGAAACTGTCAGACAGAGCAACTTGTGTTGAATCTAGTGCTTATCAGAATGTGACTTATTCTCTAATACATGGGATATAACCACAAAAATGCCGTCGATACCAGCGATCCTTACTGCACACTCCCTGCTGCTCCTGTCACCAGCAAATTTCATACAGTTGCCAATGCCTGAACTATTAGAAGGAATAAATAATAGTACCCTCATGAAGAAATCAAAAAGCAGAGGAAACAAACTGACAGAACAGCCTGAAATCACTTGCACTGTCAGAGGTCAACATGAAGAGTGAGGTAAGTGAAGAGAAACACAGGTCTGGAAACAAGATGCTTGAGGTGCATTCAGGCAATCACAGAGATGTGGAGATACTTCCAGAGTGAAATAAAATGCAGAAATATTTTCAAGGGATATGTGAGCATCTGAGGTGCATGTTGGTATGGTGGGCTGATCTGGGCTGGACACCAAGTGCCTACCAAGTTGCTCTCAGCCCTCCTTCTCTGCTGGGTGCAAGAGAGAAAATAAGATGGAAAACAACTTGTATGTTGAGATAAGGCTGTTTACTAAAGCAAAACCAAAAGGTTGAGTATTCACCAACAAAGAGAAATAGAAAATTTTATTTTCTCCTTCCCATCAAGTGATGTCTGGCCACTTCCAGGGAAGCAGGGCTTCAGCACACATAGTGGTTGCTCCAGAAGGCAAACATTATAAGTAACGAACGCCCTGCCTTCCTCCTCCTTTTCTCAGCTTTTATATGTATCTGAGCTGACATCATTTGGCATGGATTCTCCCTGTTCAGTTTGGCTCAGCTGTATTATTTGTGTCCTCTCCCAAGATCTTGCCCACTCCCAGATGGGGGGCAGAATGATGGGGAGGCTGCACTGATGCTGTGCCAGCACTGCCAGCACAGCCAGTGTTTTGGCTACTGGTGTGTCATCACCAGCTTTCCAGCTAGCAAGGCAAAGCACAGCACCGTGAGGGATGCTACGGGGAAAGACCTCCAGCTCAGCCACAACCAGTACAGGTGGTAAGGTCAAAGTGGAGGGCTCTCCAAAATGGAGCTGGGAGTTGAGACACACTCAGAAAAGAAGCCCAGCAGCACTGATCTCTGAGTAGAATCACCTGCCCTTGAGGTGGACTCCGTGACATAAAAGACTGATGCAAAGGGAAGAAGAAATCACTGCTGACATTCAGATGTTGAAATTGAGAGACAAAGGACAACAGAGGCCATTTAAAATGTGATAATGGCAGGGAGGACTTATTAGAGAAAAAAACACCTTCTATTTTCTTCTCATAACTTGGCTGGTGGTCTGCTCCTTGGACAACCAGCGGAAATTCTAACTTCTTCCCAATGGAAGCAAATCTACTTTTTCATTTTTCTGTGGTAAGACTTTTTCTCCTGTTTTGAGTGGAGGTGCTATTTGTTGGTTAGCTGGTTCAATTACACACTGGGAATAGGAAAATTTTCACTGTTGGTGCTGCCAGATATGTGGAATATATTGTAGGAAATAAGTTTGCTTCTTTTGCAAGCTAGCACTAGAACTAGGTAGTTCTTGCACTATCTTGATGAGGGCTGGTTTTGTTTTTGGATTCAGTAGTATTGATTCAGTATCCACTTTACTTTCTTGTCCTTTTCCCCCAAACCCCAAAATAAGGATTTATGACTATGAAGAGCTAGCTCCCTTTGTCCTAGTGTTGTCCAGGAAACTATTTCCCAGGTATCTTTGTGTTCAGACCTGATGTGTGTCATTCTGACACAGTGAAGGTTGGGTTAAATTTTAAATCTAATCAACCATATTTTTCACAAAGTAGTGAAGAAATGAATCTTAAATCACAAGAGTCTCCTCACAGGTTGAATGAATTCCAGCATGTTGATATCAATCTTCTCATCTGCATAGTTCTTTTCAAAAATTAACGCAGAATTCTCATCCTCATATATGCAGATAGTAAGATCATTCCCACTTTTGGAGGATAGAGAAGCTCAGACATAGAAAAGATAGCAACCCAATCCTAAAGCACTACACTCAGAAAAAAAGAGTCCATTAACTCAAATGTGCTTCCACCACTAGGATTTGGTAAGTGGTTGGTTGCAAGTTACAAATATGGCAGTTACTGAGCTTGTGGCCAGAACTGGAGAGTTGTCAACCACTGTTAAATTCATTAGAATGCTCTTCCTCTCTGCAGAAGCCACGAATTCATAGACAATCAACACAAAAACCCCAACAGGCACAATCTGAACTGTCTCCCTAGCTGAGATGCTGAAAATAAGCAGAACTACTTCACAACTCATGTTGTAGGGGACAGGTACAAAACCTGTGAACAGCGTTGGGATGCTGGGTCCCAATTCATGCTAAATGTGTCACTGGAAGCCAAGGGCACATTTTACCCAAATGTGTCAGGAAAGAACTTTAATGCTAGTTGTGACACCTGTAGATAAGCAGCCTGTCTCACTGTTTTGTGTTAGAAGTCACTGTAGGATGACCCAAACACCTTACTTGCAGCAACCAGAAGAAGCCTTTACCTCTGGGGCACTGACAAGATGACTCAGTAACTATGGTAAACAGGAAATCTTTAAATTATACATTTCTTTTTGTACTTCACAGAAGACTGAAGCAGGACTAAAAGGGTGTTTGATGGAGATAAAAACATTTAAATGGTTTTACTTAGCAGCTATGAAAAAGCTCAATTAACACAAATCTAAGTGCAAAGCAATAGATAAATAAAGGGATAGGTAACCACCAGCTCCATCAGCTTCTCCTTCAAATCTGTTTGTAACCTTTCTCATATGGCACCTTCAAAATAAGTCAAAAATATTTTTCAAAATTCCTTTCTTTCTGAGAATATATTAACTGCAGAGACATAATACGCAATATATGTAAATCAGCAAACTTTCAGAGAGAAGGACTTGCCTGGCTTATCCTGTACAAAGTGATGCCCAAAATACCACACTACTTCCATTTGTTTATGGTTGTTCTATCTGAGGAAATGAGGATAAAAATGTTTTACTTCTCTCTAACAAACAATTGCTGCCATTCAGACAGATAGCACTAATCAGCTATTTGCAGAGGCAGTGGGAACAGTCAATGCAAAAAGACACAGGGTATCCATATTTAAAATAATCTCAATGCAACTCCCTGCTACTTTGCTCAGAAAAATCATTACTGAAAAAGCTACAAAAGCATCTAGTCCACATAAAAAAAAAAAAAAAAATACAATCACTTTTTAAAGAGCTGGTAGTAGCAGATTAGCAACTTCAATATTCCCAGGCAAGAGAGACTCTCAGTCAGAGTTAAGGTGGTACGGGCCTTAAAAAAGGCTGGCAGGGTAACACAAAGTCTCAGAGGCAGCAGCTCTCAGAGAACATCTCTGCTTTTTTCTGAAACATCACCAATGCACCATCATGGTGCATTTAGCTCTGTAATACAGTATCACCTTATGAGAATTATTTCTGTGGTTGTAATATCTCAAGGAAATGGTGGTACTTCGTTCTGTCTTCTCTCCTCTCCTCCTTTCATTGCTGGCTCCCATCCATGCACTGTGAAGCAGCATGAGAGAACAAGTTCCTTTTCTAGCACTAAATGCCAGTATGAACAGCTGCCATCCTTACTGTGTCCAGCACTGATCTGGAAAAATGTACCAGTATGCAACACTAACATAGAAGAACAGAGAAATGAAGAATAACTCTTCGTCCACATATCTGGAGATAGCGAATGTGTGTGAGGAACAGAATAATTTTGGAGTGCTCACAGCACAACTTGAAAAGACTTCAACAAAATAAGAGGGAAACAAGCTGACACAGTGTGCTAATACTTCAATGATACAACTGAAATTCAGCATCTCGAAAGCCATAGAATAGTTTGGGCTGGAAGGCACCTCTAAAGGTCATCTAACCCTCTTTTGTTCAAGTAGCTTTTTCTTGGTTTTTTGCAAGATCTACTTTATCTTTTTGTAAAATCATAGAATCTTTTGGGTTGGAAGGCACCTTTAAAGATTATCTAGACCCATCTCCCTGCATTGAGCAGGGACATCTTCAACTAGATCAGGTTGCCCAGAGCCCCATCCAACCTGACCTTGAATATTTGCAGGGATGGGGTACCCACCACCTGTCTGGGCAACCTGTACCAGCGTTTTGCCACCCTCATTGCAAAAACTTACTCCTTGCATCTCATCTAAATCTCCCCTCTGTTAATTTAAAACCATCCTTGTCCTATCTCAACAGGTTCTGCTAAAAATATTTGTCCCCATCTTTCTTATTAAGCTCCCTTTAGGTACTGGAAGGCCTCCCTGGAGCCTTCACTTCTCCAGGCTGAACAACCTTAACTCTCTGATCTCTTCCTCATACAGGAGGTACTCCACCCCTCTGAATAGGGAGTTTGGCCCTGTACATGTCTTCCAGAGTTAAGCCTGAAAGAAAGAAACTCCTCCATAAGTTCATGATATCAGAAAGCATATTTTCCTTTACACTCCAAAGCCCCAGGCTTATGAACTGACAGGAACACCTACAGGCAGGCCCTCACTGGAAAACTTTGATCAACTTTTACCAAATTAGAATAGAGATGAAAAGCAAAACTGGTCAGGATAAAGGAACTGACAACCTCCTGTCTGGCCACAGGGTGTCCTCCTTGCTCTATGCTTTGGCCTCAGATGACCAGCCTCTGCAGGGGAAAGAGGTCTTAATTAAAAAAAAGCTTAGTTAATGGATCAGAGGTCTGTAGTTTGCTCAGCCCAACCTGCTCACATGCAGTATGATACAATACACACTGATGCTGCTCCTCCCAGTTTCCTTATGACAATTACTTTGCCTTGACAGGTGCTGGCATTGCAGCTGTATTTTTGAGCTGGTTAGACTCATCACCCTCTTTTCAAAATAAGGAACTGAAATAAGAGCGTGTCACACGGACAACAAGTTCAGTAATGCTCTGCATGTTTTTTCTGTCACTGACATTAAGAACCAGAGATGTTTAGAGAAACTGCCTGTTTCACATCTCTGCTAATAAACAATGCTCTTGGACATTTAATAATACTTAACCCAGTTCAATTTTCAAATTGGCTCTTCTGCAGCCCTGAGGAGATTATTCTAATGGCTAACAAGGCTCATATTCAGACCCGGGTTTTTTCTTTCATAACCATTTTTCTTTACTTTCTAGTTACAGTCCCTTCTTCTACTCTAAAAATTCTTGTGCCTTGCTGGGCATTGTCACACCTCAGATATTTATGAGGTGCCGTTTCCAGATCCGCTCAAACTGCTTCGTTTTGGGAATATGTGAGAAGGGTGGGGTGTGGAGAGGCTGAAATAGTGGGTGACAGCGGGAATTCCCTCGCTGTCCACTACCTGAGGTACTCGTAGAGTCCATACATGGGCAGGAAGTCGATGTCAGACAGAAACATGTATGGTGTGCTGATGTGCTTCATGGCCACGTTCCTGAGCAGGTTCACAGGGTAGAACTGCCCCTCCTTGTACACGATGTGGTAGCCAACGTTGTGGCGGCTCATCAGGACTTCCGAGCCCTGAGCGTAGCGCAGGAATTGCTGGGCTTCTGCGTCAGAAAGGTAGAGTGCCAGGCTGATGGGACCTTCCCAGTGCTTGCAGATGGCTTCAAGCATCTGGAGCCTGGAAGAGGAAGGGTGAGAGTAAGAAAAAGCTATTTCCCTGTCTGGGACTCAGTGTCTGTGTTCACCTGATCAAATGCAGATATCTTTCTCTAAGGGAGACAGACTGGGGACACTTTATATGCTGTGGAAAGCAGTAAATAGTCCTACAGCATAATTCATTATTTAAAATGGTAAGTCAAGGTCTCCTCCTGGACAGATGGACTGCACCCTGGATACACCAATCTCACTAAATCCAATGTAGCCTAAGATGGCCCTATATCAGATACACACCCCCACAACTCAGATACCTCAAGTACCATCATTTTCTGTCTAAAGCTTTGATGCTGCAGGAAAAGCCACATGGATAACAGGACTTATGTAGTGGGAGCTTTGAGGAATTGCAGGGATCTGTTCACGTGGATCTACTCACAGGATAGGGGGCTCATAAACTTCAACACTGTCTAGTGCCCAATTCACATTTTAGGTCAAGGTATTCCTACACAGTAACAAACAACAGTGCTCTTCAACAAGCTTGTGGAGGACAGAGGTGTACAGATCCACAGACCATTTTACCTCCTGTTTAGGAAAACCTCCAAATTTTTGCAAGGCAGTTAGTCAGATCTTAAAGGCTGTTAAAAGAGACAGGTCAATGGGATACTGACTTAGGTGAAAATTTCCATGAACTAGAAGAAGACTTGCTGTCAGGGGAAAGGACAAAAGGGGTGACACATCAATAGAAATGGGATTTATTATCAGTAAGGAGAGGAGGAAGGACAGATGTGGCATTGCTGTGGAATATCAAAAGAACATTTCAGACAAAACCATCATTAAAAGTACTAACTTGTATATGTTCAGTACTATCTCAAATTTCATTAAATCATTTTTTGAACAGGTTGTATTGATGTATATTTTTTTAAAATTCCAGCAGTTACAATACTATTGATGAAAATGACAAGGAAAGATTTCATATGCAAATGTAAATCAAAACCAACTTGGTCAAAATAATTTAAACACTTTGGGTAATTTATTGCCTAGAGATTGAGACGTGTCACCCAAAAATACAGCAAGGACTGATTACAAAGCCTCTTGATTTAATATGAAGGGAAATTACCTATGCAGCCCAGCCAGATATTCTATTAAAAACTCGGAAGAGTAGATGATGCAAAATTATTATCTTCACTCTGTTCCAAATCCACATTACTGAATTTTACCTATTAATATTTATACAAAATGCAAGAAAAGTTTTCTGCATTATCATAATCTCAGAAAATAATTGCCCCCTCCTACTATCTCCCTAATATTTGCAAAATAAAGGAATGCTATACTCATACCAGTAAACACACTGGTCTGACACACAGTCTGACTTCTGAATAATTGTGATGCTATCAAGCTGATATAATCATTTTTCTTAGAAATGAGATATTACCTTACTAGTCTACACTTGGTACATATTTTTTTTCTCTGTTATTGAAACAAAGGCTTTTATCAGCCTGAAACATACAGCTGAATTTGAAACACAAATCAATATAAAAATATCTAAAAGGTATGTAAAGAGTCTAGAATTTTGATTACACAAATAGCAAATAGGAAAAAAAAAAACTTTTTTTTTTTTTTTTCTTTTTCCAACATAATACAAATCTGCTAATCAGGAGACTCCAATCTGTCAGCACTCAAATTTAGGGCATCGTTTTAAAAATGGAAAACTTGCATAGTAAAAAATGCAGCAAAATGTCTTCTAAGGACTCCATGCAGAGGACTAATGGCATATATAACTTATTTAAACAGCACACCTGATAATGCTAACCTTTCCATGATACTGAAGTGGAAACTGGGTTTTGGTGATACAAGTTCCCAGCTGGAGACCTTAGTACCCTTCAAAATACTCCATTTTACTGTGTTGTTCTCATTGACAGGCTCTACTTCCATAAATATGATACAGGGACTGCTAGGTGAGCCTCCACAATCTGCTCTCTCTAAGTTGTTATGTCTCCTTTGACCACAAAACTTAGAATTCTGAGTTTCTAAGCACAACATGACCAACTTATTTTGGGTTTTTTTAGCAGTCTTGAAGAATGCGTTCTCTTAAGGACTCTAGAGAAAACAAATGTACCACTGTACTGCATAATAATGAGATTATAATTTAGTTGGTAAATTTTTTAAAAGTCTGTTCAGCTAAGTGAATTTTGCTAGAATTCAATTTTTTTGAATTGAATTTGTTCAATTGTTTTGTGAGATTCTTTATTTTTATTTTTCTTCTTAAGAATACTCAGCTGATTTCCAACTCATTCTCAGATTCTCAGATTTTAAGCAGTGTATTGTTAATCATGTCTTTCCTTTTCCCTATTCTGACCTCACATTTTTTTAACTCCTACACTGATTTCTGAACCCCAGGTACATACTGAGCCTTTAAAAAGCCTAGCCAAAACACGTGCATGAATATCACACTGAAGCAACCAAGCCATTATTCAAGGAAATGTCACACCACTGCAAAAGATGACAATTACCCAATAATGAACAACCCTGAATGAAGTCTGTCTCAAAGCTTCCATCTGAAGACAACAATGTTAGCTCACAGAATGCATCCCTCTCTTCCATTCCTCAAGCCTATAGGACAGGCAAACCTAAGTCTGTCATGACAGTCACGTCAATCTCACCTCCAACAGGACGAGAGGAAGTGTTGGGAGTTGTTTTTTTGCTTTTCTTTATCTCCAAGAATAATTTCAAAGAATTATTCAGGAATGTAGTGTACAGCATGTTGTTTATGTCCATGTCACCTTACATCTGAGACACTATTCTTGAATGCCTACAGTTGTGCCAGAGGAGTTTAATAAAAGTGGTTTAAAGAAGATGGAAAAAGATAAGGCAGTAACTGAAAGATGTGAAAGAAAACAAAGCAGCTAAGCAGTTCTTTGGTAGGTTATTATTTATTGATTTTAGCTGAAAGAAAGTATTTCCAACTCAAATCAATAATTTATAGCAACACACCAGTGAAGTAGGGAACATTTTTCCTGCACAGAACCAGGACGGTTGTTCTTCCTGAATAAAAATGTGTGGTTCTGTCTATCAATAAAAACATGTGCCCCAGTGAGGATCCAGAAAGGGAAACAGATGCTCAGACTTTGCATCAGTGCCAGTGAATCAGCACTGAGCCCCAGCTCATTCTTTTTAATTAAATTCTGGGGGGAAAAATATACCATGTGCACACACCGGCTTTACTAATTTACTGTGGCACTCACTCAGGGTCTGGCTCAATTTATTTCTTTATTTTTTTAGTCAAAGGTTTGTGAACACTTAAGAAATGTTTCCTCAATTAAAAATCAATAGAACAGACACTGATGTGCACAGCACATCATAACACAATGTGCAGTGCCGAGGCACCAGCAGAACAGAATACCCCTTATTCATTTTTGTTTATTTTAAAAACAGGCTGTAAATGTTTTGTTGATCTCAATTCCTGTAACCCTCCTGGAAAACTGCTGACCTTCTACTAGTGTAGCAGTGGTGTTATTCACATGCCATGTTATATTCTGTATTCTGTATGTGCTATGCTGTACAAAATTATCAGTTTCTGGATAATACTCAAGGAGTTCTGATTTGTTTTGTAACAAACTCTGACAGCAGTAACTACAGTGTTTGGACTAGATTTGAACTGAGAAGCTGGAGAAAAAAAAGAGAACTGACAATTACAAAATTTCTGAAAACTGGCTGATCCAGACTACACTTTCAAACTTCTGAAAAATTACAACTAATTGCAATGGTGGGAATCAAAAAGATACGAGCGGAACTTGTCATGAAATGAATTTTTTTCCCCAAACAGCTAAATTCTGCTTAAAGTAAGAAAAGCTCAAATATTCTTCTGAGAATCAACATATAAAGATGAAATGACTCTGTTCAGATTGAGATTTTTTATTTCACACTAGCACAGTAAAAAAAAAAAGTAAAATTTTCAACTTCCTAATTTGAAACTAGAATATTTAGTTCTGATTCTTACTGCAAAAAAAAAATCACTAATTGAAATTTTCTGCAAGGAAAATGCCAATGAAAGCAAAACTAACATCCTCTAGAGCAGAAAAACACATCCAAATACTAGGGTCTGAATTAGCTACAACTGCTTGCCTAATTCTATTACAAACATCTGTTTTTTCTAAGTTGCTGCAAAACTCCAGGAACTAATAATGCCTGCCAATCCCAACAAGCAACATGTTTCTCAGCTCCAGGAGTCACCCTCTCATGAACTGTATTCATGTAGAGTGTGGCACAGCGTGTGCACTGCACAAACAACATCTAGGTTTCTACAGACGTGCATTTTTTCTCATTTTTTCTCTCTCCTAAGCACTCCATATTCAGATTTCCCTGCAATAAAACTCTGTCTCACACTCCAGATGCACAAGAGGTGTTCCCTACCTGTCCATTGACAGTTGTGCCACCAGTGTCACGTCGGTGTTGTCTGAAGCAGGCTCGTACTCGTAATGGAGAAAATACAGATGAGTGCGATGGACGGTGAAGCGCTCCCGACGGAATTCATAGCACAGGTCATCCTCGTCCAGCTCAGACAGCTGCTTCTGGAGCTGCAAGGAGACAGTGGGAGTAAACAATCATGACTTCCTTGTCATTATTTTAGCAAATCAGAGAGAACCAGGAGGCTGGGAACTTGCAGAAGGATGCAAGGAGGAATGGAAGTGGAACATACAGAGTAGCAGGGTTTTCCTGAGCCTCTTGTTACTGCACAGGAGATTAGAAGGAAGGGCTTGCAACAGACAGGACACTCTATTATGGTCTACATGTTCTATGTATTACCTGTATTACACACTTTCAAGATCCAGACTAGCAATGAAACAGTGACAGGTTGAATAATAATCAAGTTCCAGAGTTAATGCTCCAATGTGAGGCATCATTTCATCCTCACTAGAAGCAGTGTTTCACACTAGTCACAGACATTCTCCACTAGCCAACACTCAGCAGCACATTCAGCACAGAGAGATTCCCAGTCTGCTGCCTCTGCTGGAGAACAGTAACTGCTGCTACCAGCACGGACAGACAGCTGGGAAAGTAACATCTTTAACTGATCATTACTCCTGCTCTTGAGATTTATGCTCTTTCCACTGCAGAGGTGCCAGAAGTAAGCCTTTAAATGGGATTTATGCTTCTGTATACCTAGTTTGAGAAATCTGGAGGATGGTAGATAACTTCCTGGCTCCCTTGGAAACCAAGCCTCTTCAAAGTCAAAATGGGCATCTCAAAGCAATCTAATCTCAAGTCTCTCAGACATGTAGCTTTAAGGGAATAAACTTTAGCTCTGGGGAAAGGTAGAAGTGAAAAACTGACCAAATGTCTATGCAGATGACCAATTCAATTCCTAAACTAATTATTTTTGGGGTTGGACTAGATGATCCTTGAAAGGTCCCTTCCAAATAAAACTATTCTATGATTATATGATTCTGTGATTTTAAAGCCAAACATCTAGCTAGGATATTGAAAATGCATTAATTTAAAAGGAAAAAGCAGTCACACCTGCAATAAAATGTTATGAAGATGAACATTTTTTATGGTTTTAACATGTGAAATTGAGTTCAGTATCTATTGCTCTAAAACGTAGGTTACAAATAAAGTACCATTTTTATATCTGATTTCTTAAAAGCATTTGTAAGAACAATAGCCAATTAGTAAAACATTCATCAGTAAATGAGAAAAATACCCATTATATAGGAATTTTACAAATTTTGATAAAAATCACAGTGTACCTCAAAACTATTTCATAATAAAGATTATTGAGTTATAGACATCTTTTTGTCCTGCTCAGAATGATTAACGTAATAGTTTCACCATCTTAAAAAAAAAAAAAAAAGGATAACGTAGGTATTTTTTGTTCTGTGTTAAGAGGAGCTGTTGTTCTTGGAACTATAAGCATAAGTTATACAGCAATGCTTACAACTGAATGTTTTCCTGTGAAGGCTGATGGAATAATTCCTGATATTTTCCTGTACATCACTCTATAATCTTTTTCTGAATAATGGAAATACCTACTTTGATTTCAATGAGTTTTGGATTAGGCTGTCATTCTTCTCTGCTATTGTTCTGCACAGATCTTAAAACACCCCTCAAGAGGGACTGCTTTTAGAAAGAAGAGAGTCTGAATCTTCACAAATCTTTACTCAGGCAAAACTTCTATTGATATCAAGATCTATTTTAGGTGGAATAGAAATCAGGAGTTCTTTTACGTATCCTTGGAGTTTCATTCTTTCTGCTTTACAAATCATCATTCAGCTGAGCCTGCACTCTATTTTCAAAATCACATTCAAATAATATTTGAATTAAAATCAATATTTACAACAATAACTAGAAAGCATCTTGTATCTTTCTGTTTCTTCCTTGAAAAGGGACATTAGTGTGGCCTTAACACATTTATTAAGAGGATGATTGAAATTTAAATGGTTAAAACAAAAGCAGTGCATATTTTAGGGGTACCTTACTATCTTTCTCAATGTACAAATGACCAGGCCAGAAGATTTTAATTGCACAGCAGTTATTAATCAGGCAGTCACTGAATAATTATCAGATTGCATTTAGGTTGAAAGCTAAGAGGCTAGAAATATTTAATTATGAGTTCAAGAATAACATTTGGAGCTAAATTACCACTTTGTGCACTATTGAACCCTGGGTGGGAGAAGAGGAGGAGACACATCTTCTTAGGAGTCCCACCTTTGTAATGGTGAAACTCACCAAATCACAAAGTTGGTGATGGAGGTGAAGGAGAAAACATAGAATTTCTCTAATATAATCTTTTCTACAGCATACATATTACGTGGATCCATTATTTAAAGAGAAAGAAATCTTAGCTTGGATTGAAGTTTGCTCCCACACTATGTCTTCTTGAAAAGATGTGTTTATAATGGAAATGTTGACAGACCATGCAAACAGATGCTTAAATACAGTGTACAATCAAATAAAGACTTTAATATCAGCTGGATTTGATAAAATCCATTGTGGATTTTTTTCCCCATTATGGATGCCTCCATTATATTGATAATGATATGCCTAACCCAGCAAAGATTTCTCAGCTGTAGAGAGACATCATGTATTCTCATAAGCAAGTACCTGCTAAGCAAGACTGTGTTTCTAGAAGAGTTTCAATGCTAAGGCTACTTGCCATTTAACATGTGGGAAATGTCACCCCTAGAAAACACTCTCATAGCTGAAAAATATATTATTTTCAGACTATGTGGGGTAGGTATTGTCTTAGGAAATACTGTTGTGGGAAACAACACAGGCATTCATTTGCATCATGGTGCTACTTGGTTCAGAAATAAAAATGGCAGCCATGATATGCATAATGCCCAAACAAAGAGACAAATACATAAAAGAAATATGGGCTAAATTATTTCTCTGGGACACCAGATGTGGCAGGGGATCAGGCTCCATCTCAGGAAAAGTAGTCTCTGAAGCTAGGCTAATCAGAGAAATAACTTAGCCTTGATCTTCCAGGTCTACCTGTCTAACACATTTCTATGAGATGAGGTGTTATGGATCCCTGTGACAGATGGCAGACACATATGATACATGGCAACACAACATGTACCTTTCACTGGCAAACTGGTCACTCTGCTCATGAATCTTCCTTCCTAAGGCTGTTCCTAATGTAAGCAAATCTGTCATTGGCTTAGTTTTTGTCCTAAACTGCTGTGTCACTGAAACAATTCACTTCCCACCAAAGCCCAAGACTTCATATCAGATGAGACAGATTAAAAATCCAAGATAAGAAGTATTTTCTGAGGGATTAAATACTAAAAAAGATCAAAGCCCACCAACAAACAATGTCATGTGTCTAGAGGCCAGTTAGATCTTGGGGAAAGGGATAAGACCCCTAACGTAGGCTCTCTCATCAAGCATTTAAGTTGAGGTGAGGTGACACTAGGCTTAAGTCACTCCCTCAATATCACACTAACACAACAAGAACTGAGCAACGAAAGTTAGATGAAAACTTAGAACTTTCAGATCATCTTTCCTTTTCCCAGGTGTGTGCAGTTAAGTTCCATAGCACAAAATCAACTCAGCTTAGCCACTGAAATGAAAACTGACACCAGCCCAGGATGTAACTAAAATCTGGTTATAAACTGCAGCAGTTTCATTTTCTCCTGCATAGCTGTCCCAGTTCCCACCAGTAGGCAATTTGGATTGCTACAGTTAGCACTTTCAAAGTGTGAATTAACAGTTGCCTTTAGCATAGCATAAACAAAACAGATGATGATGTAGAGAGGAAAAGGCATTCACTGAGTTGTTTTGGATGACCTACATAAAGTCCTTCTGGCCTCTTCAGTGATCAGTAATAAAAGCCAGACTAATCCCATGTCAATTAAACTTTTATTCCTCCCACACCATAAAATTTTGTACATTTGCTATGGGTCAAATTGAGCCTTCTGTGAAACAAAGCTGTGCTAAGGACAAAGAGGATAGTGCCTGAGCAAACCCACCTGGCAAGAGGAATTTTGCTGCAACATGTGAAAACCACTAATACTTCTGCTAAATGGAAGTGATGGCTTATCCTGACTGCAAATATTCAACACAACTGAGAACTGACTTTTCAGGCATGTGGCGTATTTCAGACAGTTCTGTATATATCAAGTCCAGCTCCCCTTGATCTCAGCTGCAGATGTCAGATTTGGTAGTACTCTGCATCTCCTTTCCCCAGACCCTTGACAAACCTTTTTGGCTCAGCTGTTCCCAGACCCCCTTGCAGCACACTGTCTTGACCAAGCTTTTGTTGCCCCAGATTAGTCTTTGACCCATTCCTTCTTGTGTGGGAAGTTTTATGGGTCTAAGTCAGTCCCAGTCCTGTGTCTCGTCCCGTGCTCCCTATTCAAGCAGTCTGCCAGCTCCTTATACCTACAGGCACCCAGCTGTCCTTTCCTCTTCCTGGTAAAAACACTTTCTCTTTCCTTTCTGCCTTTGACCTGGATTTAATCTCTTTTGTATGTGAATCTGGATTTTTTCTCCTCCCTGCTGTCCGGTCATCACTGAGGGCAATGGATGTCCTTCATAACAGAGACCAAATACAGGTTCTTGCTCTCAGCTCCACTGTCCAGTCAGAACATAGCATGGAGGATTCAGAGGAAACAGTCACAGAAAACACCACTCTTTGTCCAGGTCCCGTGCCTGCAGCACGCCCAACCCGGCCGTGTCATTGGGATATATATAATTGGTCAGATGCATCCATGCACACTCCTAATCAAGAGCCTCAAGAGACTGAGCCTCCTGGAAGTCAAAGCAAACACTACTGGCAATGTGTAAGCCATAATTTTTCTGCATTATATTTCTGCCTGATTTGTCACCAGGTTTGCAAAACACATGGTCCTTGGCCCAAAAGTCAGCTCCTTCTCTCAGGTATGGAGTATTTTCATGAAGAGGTCATGATGAACTTTTGCAGAACTTTTGGTGTGGGCAAACCTCAAAGCTTTCCCCCATGTTTCATGTTAAAAACATGTGAGAAAAGAAAAAAGGGCATAACAGTGTGACAAAAAAAAAAATCCCAGTCCATTTGCTCCTCCACTTAATAATACCATAAACAGTTGAAAGCAGTATAATGACAACTTTCAGGCAAGTAACAGGATGGTCTGCCAGCTCAGCATTTAATAACAATAACAGTTACAATAATAGAAACAACACAGCTGGGGGAGTCAGGATTCCACCTCAAAACTGCCATATACCATCTGTTATTACTAGAGAAAGACTATGACATCACAAAAAAGTAACTTTAAATTGCAGTTCTACAAATGAGGCTGCACTCTTGAAATTCAGCAGGAGTAAGGGGTACTCAAAGCATCAGTCTGACTGCAAGTTCAGGGCTGTTATCTTCCAAGATACTGACTAGGAAGCTTCATTTGCATGCTATTTTTAGTCACTCAGAAATTCCTAAATTTGTTTGTAGTATTTATAGTGTGTGGTATCCTGCTGTAATACCCTTTTCTGGTGGACACTGTAAGTTGGCATGCACAGCCTTTTGCTCATATTAAGAATCTTTGGGTTTGCACAAAAGAAGTAACTAAGTAAAAACATACTTAGTATGTAAGTACCCATCTAAGCAAATGTGTTAAGGGACAGGTAGAGTTTTTTTACACTGTTTCTTTGTATTGCTGATTTGAAAATTTGAGAAGAAAAACATGCAGACATTTTTTTCTCCTGTGTTTCCTGAAAGTCATCTCTAATGGCATTTTACTGTCCTTTCCTTAAACTGAGTGGAATCAGTGATATACTTCCCACTGATCTTGCCCCGGGGTTTTGGATCAGGACACAGGCTTCACTAACAGGGAGCTCCATTCAACCTTCAGATTTAATGCTTTGGCAGAAGTATCTGGTGAGAAGCTGTCTGCAGGAGAGAAGTTTTATAAGAATGCTGAAAGATTGAGTGTGTGCCTTGTTCTAAAATCAGGCTTACAATAACTATCTCATAGAGTAACTATAGAAATTGGCTGGAAGATCCTGTTGAAATATTCTGGTCTTTACAATAGGTCCTTTACAATAAAATGCTGGATATAAGCATTAAAAGCCAATAGAAAATGTTGAAATTTGAGATTATTATAAGCTTTGCCTTTTTGGATTTCTCAAAAATCTTCCGCATTGCATCAAAATAAGAAAGAGGGTGTAGGAATGGGGAAATAGCATGAAATAAGTAAGATAGAGTGACTGAGGACATGCTCTAAGGCCCACTCAAGTCAATGACTGTGTTTACAGGAGGATTTGGTCCATATTCTGGATTTTCTACCCAGGATCTGCACAGAAGACAAAGGGATGATTGTAATGCCAATTTGCAGAGAAGAGTCTGCTTTGCGTGACCTCACTCCAGCACATATTGAACAAGGGGGACTTAGGGTACTCTTAGGACATGGCAGGATCCTGCTCCCAGCCTGTTCCTGCCACACAGAGGGTCTTTTAGCTTGAATATTTTCAGGAAAGGATGAAGCACTCATGTACACATAGACACACATATATGCATTTTTACATAAACAGAAAAATTATCCCAGTCTGGCTTTTTTTGCCTCCAGTATTTCAGTTTTCTGAGCCCTACCTGTTCTATCCACTCCTATTTGCAATGCTTTGGAACCTAGTAACAGTCCTGTCTGGTGAAACTGAAGATCAGCATCTGATTAGATCACAACTATGCAGTACATTATCTGAAGATGGCATTCAGACCTCATAAAATCCACTCTGTGGTATTATACTTTCATAGCAAAGATTAGAAAAAGAAAAGTACTGGTACTTCCACATGTATATAGACATAATATATATTTAAGCATACATGCATTCAGATGCATACAGAGGAAGGGTGAGAGAGACTGAAGTGAGGTCCAATTACCTTTAAACTAATGCCACTTTATATCTCTCCGGCACTGTTAAGAGTCCTTAAAAATGGAGGATATGTAATTTACATTCATTTTAAGGCCATCTCTGTACTGATGAGAAGTGTAAAGGGGCCTTAGAGAAACAGAATCAGCCCAACAGTACTCACTGCCACACTTCCTTTTCCTGTTCTACAGATATTTGCATTACAAATGGAAAGCCTTAATTACAGGTTGAATTGTAAATAAAACATCACTACAAATATTAAGCTGTAGAAAAACAGTGGCTGCTATATTGGAACAAGACCTTAAGGCTATCTTTTGATACAGCCAGACTGTGAGTGAGACTCACACCAAGCCACTGCTTCTTCCACAGCAGGGCTCAGTGCATTTAGTGCTCAAGTAATTCTTGAGCACTAAATGCTCAAGAATTACTTGAGCACTAAATGCACTGAGAATTTATAATTCTCTCCAATTATAAAAACAGCAGAATTTATAAATTCAAGAATTTATAATTCTCTCCAATTATAAAAACAGCAGAATTTATAAATTCAAGAATTTATAATTCTCTCCAATTATAAAAACAGCAGAGCTATTCTGACATTTTTTCCACTGCTTCACAGTGCACAGAAGCACAGGCAGCTGAAGAAGCACCTTCTACCCATGCACACAGCCTAACGTAAGAAAGCCCCATTGTGTTTTGGAGGTGCCAGTCTCAAATCAGGAAAAAAGGGAAAAATAATAAGAAAATAAAAGATAATTTAATCAGCTATTCCTACTTCATACATACCTGACTTAACAGAAATTATAGTCTTTTATGTAACATACATGAATAAGAATCCTAATGGAAGCCCATGAATGCACCTTGTCAGACCGAGGGCTCACTGGGCCAGCATCCTCCCTCCAGCTGTCAGCTGGCTGCCTAGGGAGTGTAAAAGCAAGGCCAGTGTACAGTGAGGATTTCTCAAAACTCTAACCTAGACCTCAGCTTGTGGTTCAAGGACTTCCAGCACCAAAGCTTACAAGCTCCTGTTTGATTTGCTTTCCAAGAATAACTTTTGAGGATATGTATACTTTTAGAAACATTACCTCCCGCTCAAAGTTTCATCACACTGTGAGTGAAATGTCTTTGTTTTGAACCTGCTACTTGCTGTTTCCACTTCATGCCCCCTAATTCTTTTACAAGGAGGAATAACAGTGCTTTCCTCCTCACCTCACAAGATGCTCTGCTTCTGAAGATAATCCTGCAATAGATCACAGGAATGTGCTGTATTTAACAGGACACCTGTGACACTGTATTTGGTACAGCAGATAGAGCAAGAGTTGTTTTCAAGATAATCCTGTTCTTAGGGTCTCACAATTTCAAAGCTGAAACTTGCTTGCTATGTTCTACAATAAAAGGACATAGTCAGGTCTAGAGGGGAGTTTATATGAAGGGCAGCTAATACAAATGTCTTCTCCTAAGTGACTACTCGGAAGTTTTTTGAAGTTGAATTTTTTCCTACTTCAGATTGTTTTGATAGAAGGCTGTTAACTTTCTAGTGCCTATTGGCAAATTAGGAATCCCATATTTTTGTTGTCTAGCTCTGTCTTTTCCAATATCTTTTATACATATATATATAAAATTTATAGATGGAGGAATGAGTTACATTTCTTTTTCAGACACAAGCTATACCATACACCATATTGCATTCTACTTGTCTTGAATAAGAAACAGGCTTGAACAGTTAGTCATTTCCAGTGTCTGTCAACCAGATACAAGTTCAGTAAAATGTGCTGTTTAAAACTTCAGGGACTGCCATTTACAGCAAGGACTTGCATTTGCTCTGCACTGCTCCCAAGGAACTTCTTGTCTGAACAAATCTGTTTATTAAGGATTTATAGAGCTCTGGAAAATACAGCAAGAAGTCTGTGACTGCATTCATGCTCTTTGAACCCACACAACATATTGTGAATTCAGTATAGTTTTAACCTGCATTCTCAAAGTGTTATAAAGGTGTGTATTGTCATCTTTCTTTTAATGTCTCAGTCACCTTTTCTCTTCCTATTCTACCCTCTACTCTGTCTCTTGTATCTTGATGTCTCCAAGGGCGAGGCTCTTAGTGGTCTTTTATCACATTGAGTTCACTTGATTGTCTAAAAGCCTCTTGCAGAGGATTTTCTTCCTCCATGAGCTTTTGCTCTGGTGGTGTGCTTGTCTTCCCTCTCTCTTATTCTCTCTCTTGCTCTCACTCACCTTCTTGTCTCTCCCAGTTAAGCCCCACTCCTTTCAGAAGACAATGAGATGGTAAAATAAAGTGCTGGGAAGCTGTGTCTTGGGTTAAAATGTATCTATCCAATCTCTTAGTGCTGTATCTAAAAATATGGGAATGGCATCTCCTGTGGTCATTTTATTCACAGGCTAAATGGAAACACTACCAGCTTCAATGATGATATTGATTGTCAATTACCTCTTAATTGCTAATGTGTACATGATACTGGCTTTGCTTAATTGATTTTTATGTAGACAACGATGCATATTTTAGAAATATTTTTTTTCCTAAATGAAGTGTTGCAGATTCCTTTCTATTTCCTTTCAGACTATGTAGGCAAAATTGGTACTTGGTCTATAAATCTCCAGAAAGCACATTATACACAAGGAATTAATATACATCTGGGTACAAACATTTCAGTTAACAGTTTTTTACTTAGGAATTATATGTACTAATGCACAGGCATACACATACACGTACATCTGTGGGTAAACATCCTTGATTTCAATAATTTTCAGAAGATTTGCTTAGTCTGAAAGGTTCTGATTGCAAATTTTATGCAGATACACATAAATACTGCTTTGATTGGTTAAGGGATATACAGAAAAAACCAGCAGTCTCACAGCCTATGTGTACCTTGAAACATTTGCTCATTCTGTAGTCTGCAGCACAGCAAAAATTCACAGACCTAAATCCAGCAGTCCTGGTATTTTCCTTTCTTCTTCATTATTTGTGCATTAGTACCTACTAGACAAAACTGACATCACTGTATATTGAACAAATACACAGCAAGAAACAAGACCTCTTGGAAAGTTATAGGTCTGCCATACTGAATCCAAAATACAGCCCTGGCTACTAAAGAAAAAGATTAACTCTATCCCAGCTGAAACCACAAAAAGATTTAAGGGTGAGATTTACAAAATTGCCTAATGGAGTAAGAACCCAAATCCTCATTTTCAGCTTGTGATGTTACCTCTGTTGGGGATTTTAAAAGGGCAAAGTAGACAAAAAAAGCAGCAAAACCCAGGGTAAAGATGGGATTAATACAGTGGTTTTACAGGTGAGGAACTGAGGCACAGAGAGATTAAATGATTTGCACAGTGTCTCTCTGGGAATCTGAGCATTGCCTTTAATTCTCCTGAGTTCCACTGCCCCGCCCTACCCTGACAACCAACTCCAAGTCTTCAGAAATCCTGTGCCTTGTCTGAACCACCCTTGGTATCAGCAAGCCTTAGACATCCCACTTACATTCTCACTGTTAACATCTGCTTCACTGGGGCAGCCAAAGAGTTCCCGTCTCAGCAAATTCCCATCATATTCCAGGAATGTCAGGTAGAGGTTGCGGAAAAACTCCACATGCTTGTTTTTCACTCGCAGCTTCTTCGGTGAGTTCCAGTGAATCACCTCAGAGGGAAAAAAGAGAAAAGACATCCTGCTGTTAGAATACAGATTTGCTTTATCTGCTCTTTTTATGTGTGTTCAATGTGCTGCCCTCTTAAAAACAGAAGAAAAAAAGCCCCAAACTATCCAGACTTCCTTCTGTCTTTTTATCAGGAAGGCTTTGCCGTGTCTTCCACAAGTAAGTGTACACTCTGGAGGTGATGTGCTTGGAAACTCTTCCATGGTATCACCTGCACATTTGAGTGAAGGTGCTACTCTATGATGAGAAGCAGCACCTTGTAAGTGTTTCCACAAGTCTAAACATGGAGCTGATAGTTTATGGACTCTGCTGAAGAAGATGGAAGGATGAGGGACACAGCGAGGTAGGTATTAAACATTAATCTCAGATTTCCACATGACTGTTTCTGCTAATGAAATTGATTCTCTGTTTCAGGCCAGGCAGCCTCTTTCCTGGTTAGGTATTGAAAAGAAGCAGCCTGAAATTAATTCCCATACCCACTTAAATAGTTCAAAAAGGACTGAATTTAATCTGACTTCCTTTTTACCATTGCTTCATTTAAACAAGACTGATCTCTGTTGCATTAACACAACACAGCGATGCAGTACAACTTCTCACCCTCTGAGTTCCAATTTCTAGCAGATATTTATCCTCTTCTAATGGGAGATGACTGTCACAGTGGCCTAGATTTAAACTGTAATGCTGGCATAAAGGGCCTGTTCCTCACTTGCATTGATGCAACTTTGCACTGCTGCCAGTGTGAATGGGAAAGGGGCCCTAAGGAAAAACTGAGAGGAAGTAGACAGTGGCTTGCAGGAATGATTTCATTTTATAGAGGCTATATTTTAGACATAAGGAAAAAATCACCAAATGCTTTGTATTCAGTTTTATTCCTGTGACTTCTAAAGAGGTTAAAAACAAGAGTCTCCCTTGGGAATGTTTCCAAGCTCAAAGTTCTGGAAGTTCTCTGAATCCATTAAGTTAATTGTGTGAAGACACTGTGCCACTCACACACAGCACAGAGCTGCAGCACCATGCTCAGCTTTGCTCAGAACATCTCAGCTCAGGGAGGGAACACACCGAGCTGAAGCACAGCACACACAGCAGGAGCAGCCTGGAGAAGATGAACGCAGCTCCCCTGATGTCAGCAACACAGCTCCACAGGAACAGGGAGTTCTCAGAAACCATGGTATTTGCTGCCCAGAGAGTGGACTGGATGAGGAAAGAGCAGGACACAGCCTGAATTCCGCCTGGACTAGAGCAAACAACACGGTCGCTCCACTGGGTATTTATACTGCCATAAAAGCTATGGCACTCTATTCTACCTACCCAAAACCCATAAAATATCTCCTGATAAGAAAAGCTTTATCCATTCCTGGGATTTCACTGCTAAGCCTACTAGGATGTCAGAAAACCATGCAAGCACTTGAAGAAAAAGCACCTGTAGGGAAAGAAGATAATTTCAGATATCGGCAAATTGCTTTTTCCAGTTACAGGAGCACCTTAAATAAAGATCATGATGCATCCACCTACTGCATAAATTTGGGAAATTATTTGGACCAAATTACTTGGTGTAGATATTTGTCCCAGGTAATGCTACATTCTTTGCTGGTTTTACTTTTGTACAGATCTTCAGAAGTGTAGCATAACTGTGCAGTAACATGTTTCTACATCATGTGGTGAAAATACAGACCAGGTAAGTAAGGGCATAAACTTAAAACAAGAGATTTTCTCCACCAAAAAATGGATCTTCAAAATCTCCTTTCTTTGAAAAGAACTTGACATATTTCCTCTATGGTATTTAACTGCAGCAAAAGGCATTAATGCTTGAAAAAAATCTCAGCAGCTGAATCCTACCTCAGGGAAATAGGCACATGTAACAGAAGCACAGGGCTGAAGGAACCTAAAGGGCTATTTAACAGTTTTACAGGGCACCAGCATGCATTTTTACAAGCAGGCATAGAATGGAAACTGTCTGCTGGTAACTTGTACTTATTTAAGAGTGGACCAAAGAAAGCTAAGAAGCTGGCAAATGGGACAAAAATACTTCTTAAGCAAAACCTTTTGTGTGATTTCCATACTGCTCCTACACTTCACGTGTTTCCTTTTGGATACTCACAAGCATCCTCATCTTCACAAGCATCCTAATGCTGCTGAGCACTCTGAGCACCCAGAGACCTGGGGACCACGAACACAGGCATGGCTAATGATGATAACTTCAGAAACCCTCACAGGACAGGCTCCTCGGTTCTGCAGGAAATTCCCATCAACACACGTGGTGTCACATCACAGCCAGGCCTTTGCTGATGTCTCCACCCAGCTGTGTGGGAGATGATTTCAAACCCAGACAACTGCAGCTGTCAGTGCAGGGCTCTTTGCTGCCATGCTTCAGGATCTGTTGTGTGTGTAAGCTGGCATGTGTCGAGGGCTTAGCTGGTGGCTCAGATCTGATCAGATTTGAAACGTGTCAGGGTGCTGCATGTACACTGATGTCAGGAGTCTGGAGTGAACTGCACACAGCTGAATGGAGCTGATGACTATCCAAACAAGCTCACTTTTTAATCAAGAAGGACAGCACATGCCAATGTGTGCTAAAATGATGTGCTAAAGAACATCAAGGAACTAACTATGCAACCATCTGGATGACCTGAGGTAGAAAAACCACAAAACAAGTCTAGTAAAAAAGCAGGCTGCTTTTCAAATGTGACACGATTAGATAAATACTATGTGATATACAAAAGCATAAAAAAACCAGTAAGTCACAGAAAGCAACAAGACTCTTCACCCTGATATACAACACTACATCCAAAGACCATATTCTTTTTTATGCCAGCCCACCAACTCACACTCAGTTCTAGCTGTCTGATATGGTCTATTGCACCATCAGCTACCACAGAATTTGAGCAGACCAAGACACTCTTGTATAGACTGGCATGGGCATCAGTGAGGTACATGATAAAGACTGCACAGGTAACTGTAGCCACTGCATTTGAGACTTTATTGTGCACAACAGTAAATTGATTGGAGAAATAAAAAAGATCGGTTGGCAAGAGACTACAGGGAAATCAGAAGGAAAGAAAAATTCACTTTGTTTGAAGACTGTTATCTCCACATTAAAAAGAGAAAGTGAATCTAGAAACTGAAAATCTCATTACTCCAACATCCCTATTCCAAGGCTGAATAGCACCATAATACTGTGTTTATTTCTTCTTCTAGTTTCTAAGTCATTCCAGAGCTCTGCTGGCTTACAGAGGAAACTGCAGCTAGAAATATAAAGTTCCAGTGCCATTATCTGGGTAGACACCTCAGGAACAAAGCTAGCCTTCAGGATGACCTTCAGATCCTTCCCACTCTTGATCACAGCCTCCTGAGGACTATGAGAAAACACACGTCCTTAATCTTCATTTAGCAATTTAGGTACTGAAAGATCAGAACTTAAAATTCCACATCTATTTAACACTTGGTTAGTCGTCATTAAGCAATTTGGCACTATCCACATTTCTGTTAATACCATCCTAGTTAATCAGCAACCATTACCACTCCCTGATTACACACAGGCAGCCTCCTGGAACACTTCCATACGTTTGTGGCTTAAAACAGGCTAACTGCACTCATATTTCCCATTTATTCCCCAGATTCTGACCCAAGGCACTCAGTGGATGACACAGTGGGAGCCTTGTGGATTGGCAGGGGATCTGAGATGGGAGGGAAGAGAGGATGTTATATGCTGGGGGAGTCTAGGAAGGCTCTAAGAACAGTTATCTGGATGGAAACATACTGAAAACAAAAATCCTAGCAAACATCCTTACATTACCATCTGCATTTGATCTCTGGGAAGATTAAATATTTCAGACATGATGTTCAAACCACCAAACAATAAGCATGAATACAACATTATTTCTATAGGTATCTTCTACCACTTTTTTTTTTTCTTCCCTGAAGCATTTTCTCTCTCAAAAATAAGTATTTAACCAAATGATTCCTTAACCACAATCTCTTCCATTTTTTCACCCAAAGACACATCTTGATAATTTCTCGCTCGGCTTCAGCCCTTCCAGAATCAGAGAGCACAGGATATCCTGTATAATTATATACCTGCTTTCCAGGCTGAAGGGCAAAAAAATAAGAATAAATTAAGCTTAAATTTAAGCTTAAAGAAGTTTAATTTGGCAAGGCACTGAACAGATATCCTTAATTAAGCCCATGAGCACTTCACAATTTAGGTAAACAAGTGGTATTTTGTAAACAGGAAGCTTTTCTGCTGAAAAACTAGACTCCTTGCTTAGGCAACAAGACCCTGCTCACTGAAATCAGTAGGAGTTAAACATTTGGCAAATCTGCACAGTAAAGCCACCTATATATGTCACTTTAATGCCATCTCAACAGGCTTTTTTAGAAGCTTAAATATGCCCCCAACCACACTGCAAATATGCACCACATGTGTAACTTATGCCATGATTAGAGATGTCTGGAAACTTTCTTTTTAAACTGTGTTTTATCAGAAATGAATGGTTTAATAAAATAACCAATTTCCTCAGAAAGCTTTGTATACTTCATAAGAATGTAATCACAGAGATTTTAACGTGATATTTTAAACCACATAAGTAGAAGAGACTCAGGCTGGAGTAGCCAGCAACCCTAATTTGGATGTGGGACTCAAAATCCCTGACCTGCCTAGTTTGGTGCCCATGGTCCCAGGGATTACTTTACTCCCCTGCTTACTGCCACTGCTGTCTGGCACTAAGCTGACAGACTGCCCTGCCTTTTGCTTTTCAAAGCTCTTTATTTGTTCTCTGAAGGATTCTTCAACTTTTTTTTCCTTCAACCCCTGTGCCAGTGTTTAATGAGAGGCCTCCTGCCTGCAAGAACACCCCTATAAACCCATGGTGCTTCCAGTTTGGCAGGACAGAAACACCTGACTGGCTCCAATGCTCACTCAAAGGAGGGGTGCTGTTTAACCCTCTCAAGCCCTCACTCCTCTCATTGCAGCTCTTCCTTTGCTGGCATTAAAAGGTGCAAGGCTGCAGAATGCCAGAAGTGCTGCAGATTAGAGCAGAAGTGCTTGGACAGCACGGGGCAGCTCAGGGACTGGAACACAAAGAGGTGAAATGGGTCATGTCTGAGACAGAGCTGAAATGATGTATTACAGCTATGGAAAAGAAGCTGTTTAAACTTCTGTAAGCAATATTAGAAAGTCCTCCCAGTGTGGAGGACATTCCCAGGGAGGACACTGAATCACAGAACACAAGTTCCCAATGAGGAATTTATGAGGTTCATTATTTATCTATCTGCTGATTGAGTATCAGCTTTATTCAAAACCAGTTTGAAAAGCCATCAATAGGTTGTAAAGCATTTTTCCATGTTAGAGTGTGTGTAAATTCTAATAATTTGATACACTCCCATTGAAGAGTCCAGCATCTGATTTCTGTGATTGTGAATTACCAGATTGTCTGCATGTAAATAGCATCTGTATCCTTGACAACCAGACTTTATGACTGACTCATTCAATGAGGTCATGATTCATTGTCAGAGGTATCAAAATTCATTACCTTCTTTCACAGTACTTTTCCTGCCATTAGGTTTGTGCCAAATCATAGTAACTGAGATTTCCTTACAGACAGGAACAAAGTAGTAACCAAGAAGCAAGCAAAAGCAGGGACTAATCCAGCAAAAGCAATACATAAATGAACCTCAGATTCAGACCAATCCCCCATGAAAAGAAAAAAATCAGTAATGGACAGAGATGCAATTTAACGCGGTCTAAAAAGAGAAAAAGGTGATTAAGATCCTCTTCAGGCAATATGAAATATTCAACTGCTCCCTAAGCCTTGCATAAATGTGAACAAAGCAGCAAAGAAGTGTCTGCACACAGACACACACAGAGATCCCTGAACAGCCCTGGGGGTCCAAGTTTACTTGACACAATGCTGTGTATAAGAGATGACAAATCCTCAACTCCCATGGACTTTGAGGCCAGATGGAATCAAATCAGCACCTTTTCAGTCTGACAGGAGGAACGCACTCTGTTTTGGCTGAGGAATCCTTGACTAGGTAAGCTTTACCTTTGAATTTAAATCTCTCCATTCACTTCCTTCTTTCCTATGCTATTCTTCTTTATCCCCCAGTGCAAACTTCAAAATCTGTCTTTCTTTCCCTCTTACCCTTGAGGTTTGATTTACCTTGTTTCTCATTCCAGTCTTACTATGCAATACAGAATGTGCCAAATCTGTTGTGTTGTACCATTTATATTAAATGCTGTGGAACTGACTGACTAACGGGTGATTTTAAGAGTGAAATTTTTAACTTGGGGTAATGACATTTGTTAATTTTTTGAGAGACTCATATACCTAACCAGCTGATTTCTTTACAGAACTAGAATTTTGCTAATTTTCATAATGCAAATTCACAACTTTAATTGGTCTATGCCTTTTGTTTCTTTAATTGTAGGAAGAATTTTAAACAGTGCTGCCTGAGGGCCAGATCTTTAACTGTTAAATATGGGAGAAGCTTTATTGAAACCATGGGGTTTTATGTGCACTAGATAAGGCTCTGACCTCTCTTTCAAGGCAAAGAATTTCAGCCCTAATTTAGTATGTAGGGGATATTTTTAGTAGTGTGAATAAGTCCAGTTTAGCTGAAGAAATTGCTTATGTGTCTGCACCCCTTGTTGAGTTAAAATACCTCAGACCAGAAAATCAGTGGAGAGTATTACACATCTTAGACTTCACTGCCTATGCTGTAATGGAACTGACAGTGTGACACAATATACAGCAATAAACAACCAAACCTGAATTACAGCTGTAAAGATGAATTTGTTAATTGACAAGAAAGAAAGGATTTAATTTGTTTTTAAAATACTTCTGTCAAATGCTTACTTGTAGGTGTTATATATGAGTTAGATGTCTCACACCTGAAGCAGATTAGTTAATACAGTCACTGAACTCAGAAGATCTGCTCTGAGGTGAGCTCCACCAGCCTCCAAACCCAATCATAAAGATGACACTTTGGCTGCCTAAATCCAGATGCACAGCAACCCTTAAAGCACCTTACAGTTATCCTGCCTGCCCATCAGCTGCCTTGCCAAGAGGACATCTTCTCCTGTAGGTCTGTGTTTTATCTGCCACTCCTATATGGATACTGCAGAGCCCCTATGGTGACTCAAACTGTGTCCAGGCAATGGAACCAAACCCTTGATCCTTGTTACCAGCTTCAGTATCTTTTCCTCATGTAAATGGCTGTGTCTTTACCTTGTGCTGAGTCCAAACTGACTGTCTCACTTACATAAATTAATCTCAGCTTCTAATTCACAGCAAAATACTGTGATATGTCACAGGTGGGAGATGTATGTTTCTGAAGTTCATCTTTTAGGAAACATTTTCCCTGTTACACATCTTTCTTTTTGCTTCAGGCCCTGCAATCTCTGTCATACATGATTCTCAACATGAATGCAGTGCTAAAATCTCAACCAGCACTTTGTTTCAAGGCATAAAACCATGATGCTTTTAAAATGCCTGTGTTGATCCTGCCCTACAAACAGGTAGTATAAACCATTTAGTGACTAGTGTACTGACAGTACAGTGATTTAACTTTAAAAGCTGTCCTCTATGGATCACACCTGAATAGACAGCTGTGAATAATTTATATATGAAATTCAATCAGTGATAGCCAGTTTTGACAGGTCAGTTAACCCATGTAGAACTTTTGTCTCTTGGAAGCACAGCTTTTGCAATCAGCGTGTTGAGAGTGATTGATTTTCTATATTCATCCTGCATCTGGTGTTCATATTGAACACTCCTGCTGTTATTCTACAAATTGCTACAAGGGAAAACTTGGTTAGATTTAGGATATATGCTGTACAAAGTGGGTGGCCAAACTCTGGAACACGGGGCCAGGGAGCATGTGAAACCTCAGAGTTTGGAGACTCGACACTCATGACACTCACCCTGCAAGGTGCTCAGCAACTGGGTCTATCTATGTTGGTCTTGCACTAAGTGGGGTTTGGATGGTCTCCAGAGAGCCCCTGCAACCTCTTCCATAGTTTTGTGCCTTTGTTTGTTTTTTTTAAACCTCATTTGCATTCTCAAAACACAAGTCCAAATATACAAACCTTAACTGAATTCTAAAATCAGTCACTGGAAACTACCTAATATTTACTATGTTCTGATGCCACTAGTCCACACTGATGGAATCTACTGCTGCACAGTCTTACTCTATACCTGGACAAATTGAAGCTCAATCAAGCTTCAATTCTGAACTCTCTGCATGCTACATTTGAGTCTCTGACTCGAGTCTTTCAAAATGGCCACGGCACAATTGATGTCCATTTACCCATATCTATTAAAATTCTTCCTGCTTTTATACTCTACTTGTTAATAGTGAAAAATCTGCTAATAAACTGATACTTTAGCTTCATTTCATTAAATTAATAGGTTTTTACTCAGCCTTCTTTTTTTCAGGAAAAAACATGAAAAAATGAGTGGCAACATGACTGGGTAAAGTATATGCAAAGGCTAAATATGAAGTAAGCAAAGTCTTTACATTTCTCCTAATGCATTTCTAGCTAGGGTCTGCCCAATCCTCTCTTAATTTCACCCTATTAAATGATGTTCAGTAAAGTTTCAAGCTTGTCCAGTACAAAAAGGAAAGGTTTTGTATTCTTTGTCTAGGAAGTTAAAAGACCTGGGAAAGCAATAAGAATTCAGTAGTAAGCTGCACTGGCACAGGTGGCAGGTACAGAATGTAAGAAGGCAAAGCACTTCTTTAACACCTTGCCAAACCCCAAAGCAGCATCTGTGTTTGATTTTTTTAGTAGTAGTTAAAATGCACAAAAACAAAGTCACACTTCCTTTCCCCGTTTGGGTGTTTTTATAAACTGTATGTGTTAGTTCCCCCCCTACTTAAGGCAGTTCAGCTTTCTCTGACAGCAGTCCTTCATCTTCTGTCCCAAAGGACACCACCCATCCAACCTCCTGTGCACCATACCTTCAGGTCAGACACATCTCTGTAGCACTGCTCGGAACGGGTGTGATCAGAAAGCTGCACATTCCAGAAACATGGGAGCTGGTAGACAAGGAAGGGATTTTGTTTGATGACTGCATTGAAGATATCCTAGCAGAAAGAAAACAGAGAAACATTTGGGTATGTTGTTTCTGCTGTGTGAGGTGATCTCAACTCCTCCCCCAGCTGACTCTCCTTCTCCCCCTCACAGGCAGAAATTCCAACGGTGATGAAAAGTGAAGTTTGTAAACCTTTCTCCATAATTCTGTTGCCTTGGATGGTGCTGTTAATCTAAGGGGTGATTTATAGATCCAGACAAGAGGAACAAGCTCTCCTGACACACAGAGCTAAGGGACTCCAGCAAAGTTTTCTAACATTCATCTTGTACTGCTGGCATGAGGTGTGGCTCCTGTTCTAGTCACCAGGGAGAGTAACAGGCAGTAAAAGACACAGTGCCTGCTGGTACTGATTACTGCACCACTTTTTAACAAAGGGCAGGAAAGCAAACCTGGCAGCTGCATTGCTTCAAGGTGAATTACCAGACGTGACTTTAGCCAGCACTTTATTGTTGCAACGAGTACTCCAGGTACTTTATGGAGAAGGCATGGAGGACAGATCTGCAGAGCAGCCTACACCATGAGGGACAGAAAGTGTTTTGCCCCTAAGCAGCCATTCTGTTGGCGAAGTAAGTTAAAAGGATGATCTGAGGGTAAGGTGTTAGGGGAAGACACAAGTAGCCTTCCTTCACTCTGCAAAATTCTGCCCCATTCTGGTATTAGACAGCAACTCAGGACCTGACTGAAAACACAGTGAAGTTGCAAGAATCATTTTAATGAACCTCAGGAGCTTTTGGATCACCCTGCAAAGATGCAGTACAAAGTGCACATCTCTAAGTGCACAGTAAGGAGCTTGCTTCCTTTATGGGGACTGGTCAGGAGCCAGAGATAGCTCAGAAGGAGAAAAAACATCTAAATATGATGCTGTATTGAGTTAACATGTTCAAGCTGTTGAGCAAGAATTATTGGTTCAGGACTAGTATTACATTAACAGCGTTTCTGGGTTTAAATTGAGAGCTGGCAAGAAACACAAGTTGAAAAATTGTATTTCTATGTTTAGGCACATTATTTCTTCTCTAGGCCTCAGTTTCCTATCTGTGGCAGGGAGACAGCAGCACTTTTGTCTTTACAGGGCTGTTGTGGCAAGGAGTACATTAAAAGACATCTGGGACTCATCTGCCAGAAACAGTAAAGAAATGTCAGGAGACTCTTAAAACTAAAGTCTGATTAGACAATAACCAGTGGGAAAAGACACAGTTTATTTGGACTTCTGGTGTCTGGAGAGTTCTGTGTTAAAGAAGGGAGGACAGAAAATGAAAGCTTGAAAACCCCTTTTGTCCCTCTTATGAATCATCTGAGCAGAGGAGGTAAAAATGTCAGTGTAGTAAGAAGAACCTTGTGACTAAATCTCCATTCTCTTCCACATTTTGCCCAGAATGATTCAACAGATGGTGACTACAGGCACAACAGCTTTCCCTTGCCTTTTCCCACGTCTCATCCCCTCTCCCTTTCTTTCCTTCCTCAACCTGTGCTTGTCCCACAGCCCTGCCATGTCCTTCTCACCTGGTCAGCCAGCGACGTGGACAGCATGCTCATCAGCTCCCGCTCCGCCGTCAGCCTCCACATCTGCTCCCACTTCATCTTCCGCAGCTTATCAAGGAGCAGCAAGATCACCCCTGAAGGGAAACGGGGCACAGACAAAGGGAGCCCATGATGTCACGTGCCAGCCAAGGCCCACCCTGCCCACGTGCTGAGTCAGCAGCTAAATCTGACTACTAATCTGACACATCTGATTGCAAACCCTGAAACTTCTCTGAGGAGCAGATTATCAATGCTGGTTACAACCTAGACCTTGAGAGGGCCTGCCATTAAGGCACCAAGTGTGCACAGGACAGGATCCTCAAATGGGAAATTTGAAGTTGGAAAAAAGGCACTTCAACATGCATTGTTATTCCTCTGTTGCTTTTTGGCTGGCCAAAATTCTGAGTGTACAAGAAGGGAAAACAGCAGAAGCAATGAAGCTGGATTGAAACATCAGCAAAACGCTTCCTATAGTGTCTTAGAAAAATCTGTTTGAAAAATGAATTTGGAAAGGCTTAGATAAGAGCACTGTCATGGGGAATGACTGCAGACTGAAGGACCACAAAGAAGGAGTACCGATAAACAGCAGTCTTGCAGGCTGACAGAAACCACCTAGTAAAAGCAATGATGAGTTCTGTGTTGTTTCATATCTTCATTAGTGGAGGGAGGAAGTAAACAGAACAGAAATGACATCTGCAAATGACATTTAACAAGAGGTCTTACAAAAAAATATCACGGCAACTGTAGAGAAGCATAGTAGCTACACAGAAGAATAGGAAATGACAAAAAGCAGGCACAGGGAAAAGCTGCCTCAGGGAGTCCAAGCTGATAAAACTAAAAGTAATGAGAAAAAGAAAGGAAATGTAGTCTGAATGCTTAAGAAACACTCTCCTAAAACTACTGCAGTGAAATAAACTAAAAATGGCAAAAAAACTACTTTATTTCACGAGTCTTTCCAAATCAGACTACACCAGGATTAGAAAATGTACCTGAAAAGTGCTGCTCTGGTTGGGAGAGGACATAGGTGGTTCCAGTTCCTTCCTGTATTTAGTTTCTATGACATGGCAAATTTCTATCTAGTAAAACCTGGCACTGCTATGAATAAAAAGAAAACCTCTCCTGGCTGTGCATTTTGTGGCCTAGTTAAGTTGTTTTCCATTTCAGTCCATCTGGTTCCCAAGGATGCTGGAACCTGTACTGGAGGGATCCCCTTTCATCTTCAGTCAACCTTTCTGCTTCCAGCTGTTGGATTGCAAAGGGATGTATTGTCACAAAACGCTACAGTTTATTTATGCCAGCGTGTTTGTCTTCTCTCCAGCATAGGGAAAGCCTGTTTGAAGCATGTAGTGTGCACGCATGAGCTTCAAAGAGTGCCATTATGCATTGTCTGAAATTCTACATCAGTGTGAAACAGGTTCCTTGTGCTGCAGCAATCAACTGGGTGGGAGATCTCCTCTCTGGCAAAGGAGTTTGTCCAGCTGGCAAGAACTGTCAGCTTTGCAGTGAAATGCAACTGAGAAGGTTCTTTATTAGGAAAAATAAAGAATAATGGTAAGATTCAGTTAATTGTAATAGAGTGGTTTTTATAATTCATAGACAATAAACCAATTTTTCTTAATTTCTCTAAGCCTCCAGTCTGAGGAAGAAAAGGGGAAATGTTTTAATATGTGCAGTATTCTCTGATTTTTTTTTGACTTCCACTCTTACGCTAGCAGCAGATTATGGCATTGCAGCTAACAAGATTATGCTGTCCTGAGGGGCTGTCATGGTAGCAGCTGAGAGCAGAAGAGGCAGATGGAGTGAAAAAACTGGAATATATGTGAGAAAGGATGTACTAAATTATAATGTAATCATGGCTATTGAAAATATTCACAAAGTTTTACTGTTTCACCATCAAAACTAATTTCAGTGTGATTTCTATTTTAATTCACCTACAGGCTTGAGTTTAACACCTTTGTACAGTTTATATTTAGGCTTCTAATTTACTGCTGCCATAAAAATAACTGCTGGAGAATACTTATAACAAGTTTAAATATTTACTCATTAGTGAGAATAAGATATTTCTACTAAGAGGAGAACTTAATACTATTCACTTAGTGCTATTGAGTCCAAAAGCAAAGCTAAAACATGTGTTTTGGGAACTTTTAAAACAGTTCACACAGAGGAAAAATTACTTTTTTTCAGAACAGTGAACTTCAGGTTCTCTTCTATATTGTTGTGTTGCCAAAAGCAAACATAACAAATGAACTAACTTCAATCTACACAATTAGTTTGCAGGCAAAGTGTCTGAAATAAGGAAAGGAAAATATTTGCCTCAGGATCCGCTTCCCTCAGAGTCAAATTGAGTGAAATCTCAGACTAAATTCAAGATGACATACAGCTGAACATAAGGGGAAAAGGGACTCAGTTTCATCTGCTGTGCTGGGGGAAGAAGAGACTGGAGGAAAAACAAGAAATGAAAGGAATATTTTATTAACATCTGGCTCCAGGCAGCAGGACTTCTGATCTTTCAAGAAGCGCAGCATCTTCCTGCCCTAACCTACCTGAGAAAAACAGAAGGAAAGCTCAGCAGCAAACAAACTAAAAGAGAAAAGTGGCAACCCAAACATCTCATGAGTATTAAACAAATTATGATCAGTCACAGAACACCCTATTTCCTTTGTCCTGAGGAAATAGTTCAAGCATATCCAGAGATGAAAATATCCCAAAGATTTAGGAAAAGAAGAATGCTTTATTACTAAATTTGTGGAAAACATCCTAGTCTAGTTATAACTTGAATGGCATTTCTCTTCCGCTGCTTGATGAGATTTTGCTTGAACTACCAAAATTTGACAGATTCTGAACTGCTCAAATAGGCAAACAAACAAGAAAGCAAACAAACAAACAAAGCAGCTTCTCAAAAGTGTCATTTAAGGACACACGAAATACCCAGCTCCAAAAGCAAAATAATAAAACTCCCCCAAAGCACAAAAAAAAATTTGGTGAATAAATTGAATAAAACAGGGCAATAAACCTGAATTAACATATTTGGATTAAAATGTTTCAGTTGGAAAACACTGCAAAAATTTTTTGGTACATTTTAAACCCCAATTTACTTCAAAATAATTTTAATCCCAAAACTGATACAAATTAAAAATCTTATGAAAATTATTAAAAGATCTGAAAAGGAAAATAATTTTTCTACTTTGGGTCTAACCCGACTTTGGGAATCACCTTTTCCATCCTTTTCCCATTTTTTGATTCAATCTAAACCAACTTTTTTGTTCTTCCAATGTTTTCACTAAGCAATGATTTCCAGAGATGCTTTAAGGCATGTCAGCAAATTTGTTCTTCTTTTTTGTTTGCTTCTGTTAATCTGCTCCAGAGCAAAATATTTTATTTCATTTTTCTGAACAGTAAATTGAAAGTCTGCAGAAAGATCAACCATTTCCTTTGGAATACTACCAAGCATCCCCACCTCTTGCTTCAGGAACAAAGACAACTGCTCCTCCTGAAATTCAGAGAGGAACATATAGTAGGGCTGGAAGCAATAAACAACATTTTAAGACAGAACAGAATCACTTAGAGATGTTATAGTGAAACTGGACAAGCTTTCAAACTCAATCAATTTATTACAATGGGCCTTTTAAAGTGCCTGAAAAAAACACTCAGTGCTGTGGGAGAAGAAAACGTAGCTCCTAAGAAATGATTTTCTGTATGATCTTGCCTGTTCCTTTTGGGTGGAACAGGATGCTTTTGTGAGCCTTGGAGGCAATGGCATCTTATGTGAATAGCACCTCAGAGCTTATTCTTGTCAGGTTTTTTAAAATCCTTCTTGAAATTAGGCTTGCAACAGTGAACCATCTAGACAAGTAACATATAGATATTATCATAATATCCAAAACAGACAGGTAAGACACGCTTCAAAATATATCATAAAGCAATAGTGAGTTTTTAAAATTGACTGGGATTTTGCTATAGCTAAGCAGCACACAGAAGACCACACACCAAACCACTGAGTCTGAGATGCTGTAAGAAATAATGTTAAACAGGCCTGAAATGATGCAGATTTTGTAACACATATCTGACTCAGACATGTAGGGCAGTAATCTACCACAATTTGCAAAACAGGTCTGGCACCAAAAATTTGCATTCAGTTTTAGGTGCTGTGGAAGAGACTTGTAACTCTGCTGTCCTAGGAGAGGTTCCATGATAGTGCTGATTGCTGAGTACTCCAGCAAGTACTTGCAACTTCTTTTAATTCTAATGTATTGTACCTGAAGCCAATGGAAACAGTCCCAGTGTGTAATATTAGGGATGTGGCTGTGCCTTTGCTGGTCATGGCTCCAATGACCAGTTTTGTTAAGGACTGCATTTGGAATCCACTGAGCCACAGCTCCACACCACTGACTGTGGCCTCTATTTTCCACCCACAGTATCAAGAGCAAACAGAAAAACATAAGTATATGGCTGTTAGGGATTAAAACATTAAATTAAAGCTATAATTCCAAAACAAGTCACTGCACACATTTTAAAATTTACGTCTTTGTGTGGATGAAATTCACAGCACTTATTTCACTTGGTTTATAGACTATCTGTTGCTCATAATTTGACCAGCCATATCATTAATGTAATAAAGCCATATTTTTCTATAGCTTTTAACATGATGTGACTGAAGGACTGTCATTCTAGCACATTTCTGGAGCATCCTGATACATTATTTAACTATGAACTTACATGCACCAGCCTTCTTTTCTCAAAAAAGCTTTTCACAATCTAAAATACCCAAACTAATAAAAACTTGCAGGGATGCACAATGTGTTCATTGAGAATAAATGATGATTCTACATTGGAACTTTTCTCTCAGAAAACTGAACAGGGCTGAGAAGCTGTTTTGAAACAAAGTGTGTGTCCCTCCAGGCATGATGACAGAATGCAAGAGCCCTTGTTTTCTCTGCACATGTATTAAAAGTGAAGTTGTCATAGAGGGCACTTTGAAATGTTGTGCAGTCACTCTGTTGGGAGGCTGGCTCCTCCTGAAGCATTATAAACATTTTGTTTACACTTCCTGATGACCATTTAATGAAATAGAAGACTTTTACTTTCTTTATTCTCTTCTTCCCAAGTATGCTACTTTTCCTTAGGCAGAATTAAGATGAATGTTTTACTCAAGCACAGTTCCAACTTCTTATTATTGAGCTGCTCACTGTAGCTCAGAATGTCCCAGTTTTCTGTTTCTTTACTGCTTAGCTGCTATTCTTCCTGTGCAATTTGGAAGAAGATAAACATGCTCTCTATCTTCTCTTTAATGACTTCAATTTCTGGGGGAATTTCTCCAACTGCATTAAAGCCCCAGAGCTGCTACAGAGGAATTTCCTTGATTCCAGGTCTAGAAGGTCTGGAGAGGAATCATGAGCCATAAGACTTTTAGCAGGTCTATGGAGGAAAACCTCTGCTACTTAGAGACCATCCTGCTCAGTAATGCTCTCTCCTCTTATCTCCCAGAGTCTTGTGAAGAGAACTAACAATTCCACAGGCCTTTCAGAGGTCAGCAAAGAAAAATCATCTCTAGACCTGAAGAAATTCTCTCACACAGATCCCAAGCAGTATAATCACGAGCAGTAAAAATTCACACACTTAACAGCCCAAATTGCTGAAAAGATTTGCCTAACATGGAAATCAACATGGCTGGAAAATAACAAAAATATTAGAAAAGTGAAAAATGGAACCTAGGGATTATTCCCAGCTGCTGTACATGCTTGGGCATCAAAGAAGATATTAAGGATAGTAATCTTTCTCAAAACCCTGTATCCTGAGCCCTGTGCAAAAGGAGACAAAAACCATCTGTGAAGAAGCTCCTTACATGGCTTTTAAAGAGCTCCTGTTCCCTCACAGCCTTTGCATTCTGTGACCCTTGTGGGTATACAGCATTGAGAAATTATGTTTTAGAGGCAAAAAGGAAATATTCCAGAGAGTTCTCATTTGGTAAACTATGGAAATGGATTCTAATGAGGGAAAAAGCCCTGTAACAGGCACATCGTTAAATCTCATAAAATTCAAAAGACTGGGAAAGTTTTTGCTGAGCAGTTTTAAACCTCAGAGAACACATTCTAACCTCAGACCTGTAAAGGGAGGGAGGAGGGAGGTTTCAGCCTTTATATGCTACAGCACCAGGGCAGTGGCCACATGAAGCTGAGATCTGGAGCACAGATCCATGTGCACCACTGCCATGCACGAGGATCAGCTGCCACTGCTCCATGTGCACCTCTGCACATGTCTGAAGGACATCATGAAGGTGCCAAAAGTGGCCACCAGCTAAAAGATGGCCAGGTACACATCTAATTATAAAGCGTTTTGAAATGTGAAATTTAAAAAGAAAAGTGATATTGGGTGGGGGAGGGGTGTGAATGTTGAAAATTTCTACAAAGTTTTAAAGAACTTTTCCTCACTTCAATACTGAAACTGCAATAAATTCTTACACACAAGATTAGCTGTGGTTTCATCTGCCTGGCTGCTTAGGTGGCTTCAACAGAAAAACAAAGTCCTGATTAAATACTTTCTTCAGTGATAAATTCAGAAAGGATTATTTTTCACTCTTGCATATCAGAGGTCATAGGATTTTTCAAAATCAGTTTGGGGTCTACTAGAGCATAACTTCTAGAAAAAAAATTCAGTCTTTATTTAAAAATTTACAATAATGGATAGTCTACCACAAACTTTGATAAGTTATTCCAATGCATAATTACCCTGATGAAGGGTGCTTCCCTTATTCTAATTTGAACATCTCTTTGAACTTTCAGTCATTTGATCTTGCTGAACCTTTGCTAAATTGGCAAGCCCTCTATTAAGAAATGTTATTTTCTCCTCCAAATATGAATAACCTAGGATCAAATTATCCTTTGACTTGCTCCCAGATAAACTCCTGCAGCCATTTTTCCAAACTTCATGAGAAATTTTCCAGTATTATCACTGAATTTTGCAAATTTTTAAGTGGTCATCTTTGACCTGTGGAGCTTAGCCCTGGACAAGTACCTAAATCAACATTTTAAAATATATATGGTCCAAGAAGTGGTCCCCAGCACCCAGAGCACCAAAGCCCTGGTTGTGTGTGTGCAACTGTGGGTGTGCATGCACTGCTCAGGGTCTGGCTCTTTCCTGAGCACACCCTGCTGACCACATTCACCCTGCACAGCACCTGTCTCTGAGGTCTAGTTTATGTTCCTTCAGTTGTTAGACAGAATGATTATTCTGTTTGCATTTCTTAGTGTGGATGACATTATGGGAGAGCCATGTCACAGTTTTCTAGACTGGAGTGTTTTTAGCAAGGAACAGAGGGTCTGTGTTGTGTGCCCTGGAGAATGTCATTGGGGCATGCAGAATATTAATCTTCTGATGCCACATTTAAGTATTAGAAGGAGATGCCAAATGGAGTGTAGTCCTATCCATGCTACCTTCCAGAAATACTTCCTGAAGTGAATGATGAACAAATTACACTAAACATTAATTATTATTTTTTTTAATGAAAGGCAGTTTGGTTCCCAAGAAAGACAGGATACCAACTAATTTCTGTGTCCTGTGGATAAACAGGGAGCCAAGAGTGAAGAATGACCTGGGCAGCTAAGTTACCTGGCAGTGTAGACATCAGGTATGACAGGAGTAAAAAGCCTCCATCCCATACAAAACAAATGCATCTCCTGTACTCATACTTGAAATGACTCTGGTTGTACATCCAATGATCACACCAAGTATTTTGTCAATCATATAAAACCTGGAGTTCATCTAATTATCCATCCTGGACTGATTGTCAGGCATCTCTTAATTCTTCCTGAACATCGAATTCTTCATGTCAGTGCCTCAAAACACAGAATTATGAGTGAGTGTCACAACTGTACAAAAAGCCAGAGGAACTGGACTTTGGGTGAGCTGTGCTGAAGAGAAATCACAGAATAATGCAGACTGTACAGGGTTACTGTGCAGGAGGTCCAGTCATTTGGATCTCCATGTGCAGGCATGTTTGAAAAAAGAGATCACACAGAGCTGGTTTTTTATGGATAAAAACTGAGGAGGTTTGTTGAATTTGCTGACTATTTACCCTATTGAAAGCAAGTATGTCTTCCAAAAGTAATTTATCTTGGACTCTTCAGCAAAGAACCACCCACCTTTGAAAGAAAAAATAATCTGTTTCTTAATCCTTGGCTCTTGTAAATCAGCTTAAGTCTCTTTAATGCAAGAGTTAGGCATTTATATCAGATCTGGATTTTATCCATGATACTTATCTATGTTCTATTCTTCCACAGAAAGCAGCAAAAAGTGAATGGTAGCAGAGACCACTGCTTTAAATTATGTTTGGCTTTTTGGTTTTGATCCTCTCAAAGGCATCATATTCAATAGGGGTCAAAATATCAACAATTTTACAAGGTTTCCACTTGGGAATATGTGAAGAGGAAAAATGCACCCTGCACAGGTGCTAATTATTTTGGCTGGCTTTTAGTCTTAACAGTGTCTGCCTTATACTTTCCATCAGGGTGGAGAAGAGCTTTCAAAAGCAGTTTCTAATACTAAGTGTAGTCCACAAGGCTAATTGTAACAATGGGCACAGTGAGCAAGAATCCATCATAGCTTTTCTGGGTCTGGTGCTCACTCAACACCTCACCAACAAATGAGGAGATGTGGTTCAGGGCTGAATGACCTGAAAGGTATTTTTTTCTATTTGGATGACAAAAAGGTTTGGAGTTTTGTATTCAGAGAAAAGCAGAACACTTCTCCCTGCCTTTCCCCCCCTTAATGGGCAGTTTATTGACTGAGTGAGATTCAGGAGGAATAGAACATTCTAAGAAATGGATTAGGGGAAGGAAAGCAGCAGCACACAATGAACAAGCCTGGAAATTAACTACAGCATTTAAAAAAAACCCAAAAAACAAAACCTCAGGAAATATAATCCTTCCTGCACAACCACTTATTTTTTGTAACAGAAAGAAGGATTAGGTTCCCAACAGAAATACAAAGATTTGCCTAAGGAGCTGTTTATCATGCTTACATAGCCAAACTGGGGTACAGTTCGGGTAAGGAGCCTGCAAAGTTGGACTGCCAAGCTGGGAGGGTGGTGTTCAGCAATAAAACACCCAGCTGGTGGTCAGTTACAGGGGGCATTCCACTGGAGCTGGTACACAGCCTGATACTGTTAAGCATTCAGATTAATGAGCTGTAAATGGGATAGAATGTGTCCCAGGCAATGTAACACACTGGGGGCCGTGGCCTAATTGCCTGGGGATGGGCAGCTACACAGTGTCCTTGACTGGACAAGTGGGTAACAAAACTCTTAAAATTGCTCAGGAAGTCCTGAATGGGACTATTCCTGAAGGAAGAGTACACACTGGAGGACAGATAAATAGAAAGGAGATTTCCAGGAGAAGTTCCAAGGGATTGGGTGGACAGCAAGTGGAACATGAGCCAGCAGTGTGACCTTGAGGCAATATTCCATGTGTGGGCTTTATTAGCCCTCAGGTCATGGGAAGTGGTTACCACTCTTGGCTCAGCAGCTGTAAGACCACATCTGAAGCACTGTTTTGGATTCCTCAGTCAAATAAATACCCTGACACGCTGAAGTAAATACATCAAAGAGCAACTGAAATGGTCATAAGCCTGGCATTCCTGAGGAGAAGCTGGGAGGACTGGCCTTCTTCAGCCTGGGGAAGAGACTACTGAGGGATCTCCTGCTGCTTTCTGAAACTACTTAATGGAGCAACACTTTTCCAACAGATGCACAGAGACAGGATGAGAGGTAACAGTCATGTACCGCAGCAAAGGAAAATCTAATTACACATTATGAATTTTTACTTTTATTTTTCACTGGATAGAAAAATAGTGGCTGAATACAAGAACAGGCTGCTCTGAGAGTTATCCATGAAGACACTTGAAACTCAGCTGGAAAAGGCCCTGAGCAACCTGAGCTGACTTTCAACAGGAAGAGGACCAAAAGATCTCAGGAGATCTTTTCTGACCTAAACTGCCTATAATTCAACAGTTTTACTTGAGGAAAACTCTTTTCAGTGTCTGTGACTTTCTTGAGAACAGCTGTGTAGAGATGATCTGCATATAGACTGTGTTGCAGCGCTCCTGTCCTCCCCTGAGCTCACTTTGACAAAGATTGGTGCAGAAGGGGAGGCAGAGGAGCTACAGCACGAACAATTAAAGCCAGGACGTAGCTGAACATAAAGACAAGACAATGAGGAAAGGCAAGAAATGAGCTGTTTCTTCTGAGATTTGTGTCCACTCAGTTTTGCAGATTCTTCTCTTTCAAAGACCCTCGGTATTTTTTCAAAGGGGAAAGGTTTGTTCTGAATTTATTTTGCCCTATCACAAAAATGATTAAAGCACAGTGATTTCTGTGGCAAACAACACCTAAGAGAGCGATCTGACTATGACCAAATAGAACTGGTTTTCTTGGCACTCTCTTAGTGGGAATGACTTTGACACGGGGCAGAAGGACATCTTAGTCACTCTGCTACTTTCTGTGACAGGCACCAAGCTCCCTATTAAGAGTCCAAAGATGGGTCCCAACTGTGATGTCTCTTTTCTTTGTTTCGGGACTGTGGCTAAAACCGCTGTCTCTGTCTCTACAAAAAGGAACTGCCTTTCCCCAATCACTTTTATGAGCACAATAAGAAACTGGAAAGAGAACTTGCACTACAGAAGAAAACGTACTGGTTTTACTATCACTATGCATTTGTCTGGGGTTCTCCCATCATATAATAGAAGGTTTTGTTCTCAGTGTAGACACCTGGATGCCTTTACTAAGCTTTTATGTGCAAGTCTTTCATCTAAATTTAACCTGCTAATGATTGTCCCTCTACAATAAAGAGGGCACTTCAGACTGCTGGACAACATAATTACTGATCAGGGTATGTATGTTCACATAAAGAACTGCCTTGATCAAGCTAAAAATAAAACACTTCAAAATGATTTTTTAAATCATTACATTGGAATGCTACATCTAAATTCCTGATTTATGTACATTACATGGAGAACTTTACATTATGGACTCAGGTCAGACCAATAAAACTCCCAAAACGAGGACAATTTAATCAACTAAAAAGAAATAAATTTTATTTACTCCAATGCAACTACAGTCTGGTATAGGCTGTCAAATAACATCTTTTTTAATCATAGGTTTCCTAAGAGACAAATGCTTTCAGTGTTTCAAAGCAAGTCTGGTGGTGTTTTTAAAAAACACAGTTTTTGCAGGGGCTGAGAGATTCAATTGCTAAGGAGTAGAGGAGGTATTTGAACAGTAGACTGACTCAGCCACAGTAATGCCTTTACTACATAGTCTCAAACTACTCTAGTCTCAAACTAGAGACACCATTTTCAAAATCAAATACATATTGACCCTCATTTCACAAATGTCAAACATGCTGTAAACAAGTTCTCAGTACATCACATGCTTTAGAAAGTGCATGAGAAAGACTTGAAATGAAGCTATTCTTTGAGAGTAGTCAGCTTTAAGATAGCTTATTTTTAAGTGTAAGCTACAGATTATAGACAACAAAGATAGGGATGTGGTCATCAAAAAGCAGAATTATTGCTTTAGCTTCCCACCTTTGACACAAACAGACTGATATTTCCTGTTGAGACTAAAAGCAACCATAGGCTGCCACTTCCTAAACTGATACCAGGACAATGTGCACAGGATTTGTTCTTCAAAGGCACCTCTACATGTCTAAAGCTCACGTGTATCACCATGCTTTGCACTGAGAACAGTATTTACTGAGTAAACTCACAGTGTCTTAAAGGAAGAATAATCTAATCCAAAAAACTGGCACAGTGTGAACCTAGGTAGAGGAAGAAAGTGCTGCTTTTTGACTTGTCATCAGTGTTGGACATTGGTTTTTTAATCATTAAAATGCATTTTTCATCTGTTTGCAAAGGCTCCTGTACTTTGACCCAATCCTAATGACAGCACATCCATTACCAAACATGATTTATGTTCAAACTAAGGGGAGACAGGAATATTGCAATGGCTTTAGAGGGGACATGGCTAAGCTTGGTCAGGCCACAATGGTGGGTTTAAAAGGTTCAATAAACCATGACTTTTCTGACTTCTTCATTCACTGAGACAATTTGACAACATCCTCCTCTCTCAAGCAGCCAAGATCCATGAGTACAGTTACCACAGTGTCATGAGCAGAAGCCTGTGGAGCTCAGCTGAAAGCTGTTACCACGTTTCTGGAGCAGGACCACAGGCAGTGCCATGACTACCAACAGCCCACTCTGCACTGCTCCACCAGTCATTTGTTTTCTGCACTGAAGATGCACAGCATCATCATGAAGGAGCACAAGATGTGATCCAGGCTTATTTCATGTAAACAGTCTGTTCTGTGCTTGTTTTTGTATCATTCAAATTTGTTAAATATTATGCAAAAATGACGTAACACATGCTTTCAATTTCCAATTCCACTTCCACAGGTCCTTTTTTTCAGGGAAACAATAAAGATGAGAGATTCATTCTAGCATTCTTCCAATCATTACAAACACAGGAGTAATAAGGCCCAGTACACACACAGCCTAGTAATTGTTAGGTGCTAGCCATTCCCTTCTGTTCCCAATCCACAAATCTGGTAATGTCACATTTTCCAGTGTGGGAGTATGAATTCTCAGCTCAAGCTGTTGAGACACCTCCTTATAGTTTCTGGTGGCTGCACTGAGGCAGTGAATTTCAGATGAGCCTCAAATCCTCAGTATGGGCTTCTGTAGTCTAGGAGTCTGAAATCCCCAGGGCCAAAGTTTTTAAAAATGACCCCCAGCACCCAAATTATAGATTTATCCTAAAGCTTCATTTGGCAGGCATGGGGTCCATTCTCAGCTGATGGAAGTTGGCTCTGCTGCACTAAAGCCAGAGAAGCCAGGGGTGATTCACACCCCTGAGTAAGTGGTCAGAAGCCTTAACAGTCACCAGAGATTGCTTTTAAAAGCTATTCTCCACCATGATGTAAAGTATAAGGCAGACTAAAAGTACTAAAAAAAAAAAAAGTACTAAATTTTTTATGTTTAGAATTTCTTTTATAAGATACTTTTGTGAGGACTAAGATGACTGTTACTCCCAAAATGAACATCAAACAATACAGTGCAACTCTGGAGCTGTCAGTTTAACATCTGTAAAAAGAAAAATCATAGTCTAGCAACACTTTCAAGAGCACAGTTTAGTCAGTGAAAGATAATATAGTTACATAGCAAGAAATTGTGTTTGAATTAGTGTATGAGGAATCTGGAAGAGTTAACTCAGTGCAGACAATCAACATGGAGTGGATGATACATAAAAAGGGCATCTGATTAAGCAGCTTACTGAGTGTTTGCCAGTAAAGTACAGAAAAAACCTTGGAAATCTTTGTGGTACAGAAGGAATTGTGTTTAAAATGCTCGAGAAAGAGAATGCTATCACAAATGAAGAATGGTTCTAACAAAGAACAATTTAAACACTAATTAAATCATCTGACTTTGGGTTTGGTCTGGTTTTTCAACAATTATATTATCACGGACTAAAGTATGACTTGGATTATCTGCCTGTGCAAATGAGGAAGAATGAAAAACAACCAAATAAAATCTTTCCTTAAAAATCTGTATTGGCTGTCAGGAGATCTGGCCTGGGCACACAAGGAAGAGAGGAGTGCAAACGCTTACTGGGTTTAAAGAACCAGCAAAGAAGGAACAAACACATCTTTGCCTTTAATACACCTGCCTTCTGGGACTCTCCCAACCTATATGCTGTCCAGAGAGGCTCAGGCATAGAAAGATAAGAGTGAAAGAGAAATTATCTTCAGAAACTGTGAGGAGCAGTAGAACACTTTTGACTTTGAGAGGTGCTTCAAAATCAAATCTGCCAGGGTTAGGTCTGGCTGAAGAGGCTCACATAAAAATCTCTTTTCTTAGGATTGTATCCCAGGTCTGTAGCAAATACTCTCCCAAGAGCAAGAGCAAAGTCTGTCTGAGAGCCTCCCCCTGATCCAGCTCTGTTTAGCTCATTAAAGTTTCAGGAGTTTGGGGGCCCTTTCAGAGTTATTAAGTACAGCTCTAAGCACCTGAATTTCCATGCCTTCCCCCTCCTGGACCGCTGCCTTTCATGAGTGTTTTGCTTAGAGATGCTGCCTCTCCTTTTGGTGTCCCCCTGCTTTAGTTTTCTGAATCCTCCTTGGCCACACTGTTGTGTTCAGTGTCAATTATTTTTATTTACTGAACACATCGAACAAGACCTTGTTTCATCTTCCCTGAGAAATGCATACCTCCAGTCTCTGCTAGATTACTGAGGCAAACAATTAATTCAATCAAGGAATTTATATTAAAGGGCGCTGATTCTGTCAATAACCTTGTTTCCTACTTCTCAGAGGTTGCACTGTTTCACTCAGCGACCTCTTGCTCCACATACTTGAAAAAACAACATTCCAACATTCCACTTCCTATGATCACTTGTCAATCTTCCATACATTATCTACCTTCTGGTTTTCTTTCTAAAAAAAAGAGTTTTTATAACTACAAGGTGAGTTGTGTGAAGAAAGAAATTGTGAAGAAAATAAAATCTTGTGCAGGATTATGGGATTATGCATGGTTTGATAGGTATGGATTAATACAAGAATAAACACATGCGGTTTATGTGAAGGACTGCAGATATTTGATTATTTTTGCTTTCAGTATAAGGTTAATGTGTTATACTGACATTTGGTATTCTTATAAACTATTTGGAAGAGTAAGTTAAGATAACAAGTTAAAGCCTTACAGATTTTTTTTTAACATTAGCATTTTAGATATAAATATATGTATTTTATACTACCCACCATACATTACTGCATTATTCTGATGTTATGTGGTTGTGCCAGATTTCTCTCTGCCAGCATTAAAATGGCAGAAATAAAAAAGCAAAAATACAGCAGAAAGAAGGTAGCTATAGAAGGTGGTCATCATTCAATAGAACAAAAGACACTGCTTTGTGGTGTAACAGTGAACTGAATTGACACCAAGAAGTTGAGTTGTGTATAACATAAGCTTTCAGATTTCAGGAAAAATCCATGAAACTTATCTCTGTTTCATACTTTGGGGGGACTGGGGAACAGGGGTGGGCAGACCTAGCCTTTCTATTTGCAATTCTGGAAAAGAAGAGTTAGGAAACAAACCTATTCTGGCAAGATCTTGTTTCCATACCAATCTGTGCTCTGTTAGGCTATTCTTTTGAACATTTCCAGAGAACAGAGATGCTCTGCAGAGGCTAAAATAGGAATTCACAAAAATTAGTGGGATTCCCACAAGTATACATAGGAATATGGAAATACAGAAGACCCAACCATACAACTTGTTCAATCCTTTTTCTAGTTAGCCTGTTTAATTTAATCCAATATATTTCTGTGAAGCAAAATCACTTTTATGGTGAGTAATTTCCTGATAGTGCAGGGATATTTAAATGGACTCATCTGTTCCAAATGGAGGCTTCACCATCTGTTCTGCCCTTTTATTACAAAGAGAGAGAGAACCTAACTCACTGCATCAGCATTTAAAGGCCCACATTGAAATGATTTAGGTGTACGTGTGTGTTCTTTATGCACCTGGTATGTTTTCTCACATACCAAACACAAATCAGTGGGAAGACCTGTCTCTTGTAACCTAATAAATTCTCTGATCTAGTGCCTTTATTCCTTTCTCATGGCAGCAGAAACTGATGGCCAGTAGCTTGCATTTTATTAGGACAATTATGCCTCTGTTGGTGTCCTGCAGGGGTTATTATCTTTATTGGGCTAACATTTTGTGATACCATTTACTTCTCTACAGAAAATTATCAACTCCTATTCATTCCCTCTTGCTGGGCCTATATACAAGTCGTCGTGGACAGAAATCTTGTAGGAGATGTGCTGAGGACCTGTCAGATTGCTGAAAAGCTCTGTTCTTCCCCAAAGGAGGTCACACAATCTTTTCTAACACCATTTAGAGAAGACCGGAAATTCCGAGATGCGTGACATTGCATCATTTTTCCTTTTTAGAAAGATAAAGTTAGCTGTAGCTTAGGAAGGGAGGTGTAAATTACCACATCTCATACTCTCTGTACCAGGAGACTGACTGCAGGTGTTAATTCAAAGCAAACTCTCAGGTCCTACCTGTGTTGTAGCCCCTCCCAAGCGCTGGCCAGGGCCGATGGTTCTTCCAGAGATTGCCCAAATACCAATCACTCTGGTTCTCCACCAAGCCAAGAACTTGCTGCCCTGGAAAATGAGCAAATTGCAAGAATATCATAACATATATGACAGTGAATAAATGAGAAACACACAGGAAATCTGGAGAGGGACAACCAGTGGAAGGAGAAGGCAGAAGATGGGGTGCTGCCTTCCTTGCGTGCCTCCTGAAGAAGCTGGCTTATGTAACAGACAAGCAGGCCTGGCACAGCAAATTCAGCATGGCTCATTTCTTCCCTTCTTCCCTGGCTAGCCTGAGTAATTAAACACTGTGGGAACCTTTGCCATGCTGACAGGAATATGTCATCCAGACAAATTTGATGCTGCTTGATTTTGGAATACAATGATGGAGAATCCTCCTAGTGAGAATTAAGTGTTGGTAAAATGATCATCTAATATGAAGATCTGTTCATACTCTGATGGAGATAACAAAATTGAAGAACAAGGCTCAACGCCACAAAGAGTAACTGAGAGAAAAAGAGTAACACATATTATCCCTTTTGCCCTAAAAAATACTGGATTTGAAAAGTTTACCTACATAAGAAAGTTGCACTGTTTTAATTTAAGAGAGTAATTTAGAAGTCATTTAGGTGAGCCTGTGTAGAATACTGCATAGAAATTATGACTTCAGTTTTATTTCAGTTTATCTTGCATTGATTAGCAGCTGGCTTCAGCTAGAGTAAAATGTATTCTAAATCAAATGTGTCTAGAAGGTTTGCACTGCTTAAAAATCAACCAAGAAATGAATGTTTGTATAGATAAGGACTTAATTATGTATCCTAAAATGTGGTGTATAAAATGTAAATAAGAGAAGTGATTGAAAGGATGCTGTGGTAACAGAGGATGGAGGGAAGGGGAGAACTGCATTTGGATCTAGTCAGAGAAAGGAAAAGGAATGGTGCTTTGAAAGAGGAACATGCTCAGTGAGGGCACTGAGACTGGTGCTGGAAATTATTTTGCAACCTTTTGAGAAAGCAATTAAGCATCATGCTTTGAAGGCTCATTTTCAAATCCCAGCTATGCTCATAAAATTGTGTGTATGGTCACAGCAGTGCACTGAAAGCCTGAAATGATCATTATGTGTTGCTTACATAGAACCACAGCTATTTCAGTATGGTCCAATACAAGGTCGGGCTGAGAACAAGACATAAAGACAGATATGATTAACTCAATTTTATAATTGGCTTGAAAGGTGATTGCAATACTCTCCTATGGTATCTGTAATGCTGTGGAATGTCAGTAACCCCAATGTGTCTTGAATGCTGTTTTAAAGAGTGACAGCAGCAGTGATTGGCCAATGCATACGAAAAATAAACCAGCACACTATGAAAGCATTCAAGGAGTGAATGGAAATCAATCTAAAAATAACTTTGAGAGATTACCAAATCAACTCCACAACACTAGCATCATCCTACTCTATCCTAATGACAACATGCCACTCCTCACCAGACCTTATTTTCCAGTGCTGTCTCTCCTATTCCATTACATATTTATTATACAGTATATACAATTTTTCACATTAGATCCCATAAATAATTTTTTAAGAAAGTGGAAAATCTGGGAGAGAGCAAAAGAATCATATCAAAGACCCACTGGTGCTACTGAAAACTGGTAATACTAACAGAGTGCAATGCACCAGCAAATGAAGGAAATTACAAGCCAGAGGCAAACACTTCCTAAGCAACTCTGTTCATACAGATAAAAACCAGCATCTCTCAACCTGTAAGACACTTGGAACACACTGGAGAGCACACAAGACATCACAAGCCATATACTGTGAGGAAATATGAAAGGGATCTCAACTGGCTGAAAGGAGCCTAAGGCAAAAAGAGGCCGAAGGACACAATTTAAACCAGCACTTGTTGACTCCAAGCTGGAAGTCTGCCTGTTTGTAGCCACTCCCTTACAGCTGAAGTAGAATAAATCAAGATAAGAGACATTGGCTAATAAAGGATGAGGAGAAATAAAAAAAACCCAAACCAACAGAAAATGCAGGTGGCAGCTGGGCTGGAATGAGTTGACACAGTCGGTAGGAAGAGACTGACCCTGCCCATAATCTAATAGCACATTTCACAACTCAGCAGTCCACAGATCCTTCTCAGGATAGTACAGCTACCATCAAAAGAAATGTCAGAATTCCATTTGCAAGAAGCAGGTACCAAACTTCTTTACCATGGAGCATCAATTAGCTTTCATTATTTTAGCCTCATGGATTTCCCAACATGCTACAGACTTCAGCCTTTAAACCAATGGATAAGGAAAAGTGAACAAACCTTAATGCTTGTCAACAGCTTTCATTTCCCACATACCAGTCCAAAATCTCAGTTCTAATAACTTACCCCTGAAATACTTACTTCTCAATTATTATTTCTCATCCCAAGATAAACTAAAAAAGGTTCAGGAAATTATGTTGGCATGTATTTACTGTAGTTGTAAAATTTCCCTCTGTATTTTCCCTTTATATTTGATGACACCAGAAAAAAATCTCACATTCACCAGCATTCCTTGAGGTTTCATATGGGACATGGATGAAGGCAGAAATGAACATCATGTAAGCTTTAGGGCTCAGACACATGGATCAGATTATGTGACTTACTGTGTATCAACTGAGCTGGAATAACTGCCTGTACATGCCCTTTTAGCTTGTCACAAAGACACAGTAAAATGTATGAGCTAACACGCCTTGGTTTGCTCTTGCAGTGGCCTAGGAATGTGCACACGTTCACACACTGTCCTAGGGTAGAGCATTATGCAAGTTGTCAGGCTGTTGTAACTCTTACTGGTGCATAAAAGCCTATTAGGCAGATGTGATAGCTTGTCTCCCAAGCCACCTTGGAGAAAATTATGGAGATATGCTTTCCATCTTCTCTAGTTATATTTCTATTTTCTCTAGGCTGGAATAGTGTTGCTGTCTCTGCCAAAGAATATATTTTATTTCCCTTTACATTGTCTCTGTGATCTTGACTTAAGGCAGAAGTAATCCAGAAAACAGAACTTCAGCTGCATAGCAAATATTACTGTTTCCAAAAAGGTTTGCATTCTGAATCAATACAGAAGAAAGAAAATCAGAAATATTTTCTGGAAGACATTCCCCAAATATTTTGATCTGAAGATATCAAAATAACATCTAAGAATGTACAACCATCCTCATGTTAAATAATACAAAACAATGTGACACATGATACAGATGCATAATATATACCCCATAGACCACATTTTCCATGTATCTCAAAGTTCAAACAAAAAAAAATCTTGTGTCCTTCCAGTTGCGACCGACTAAAAATTCACTTGAAAGCTTTCACTCAGTGCTTTAATGAATTTTTGTTTTTTAAAGAGTTATTGTGAGAATATCTGTCTGGTACCACCTATTTAATTAAGTGACTTACTTTTTCAAGTGCATCACAAAGTTACAGACACGAGGCACTGGCCAAAGGGATGCATGGTGTCGAGCAGGGACGTTGAACAGCTCTCTGACCATGACCAACCTGTCCCTCTGCCACCCTTAGTGCCTCCCCTGCAAGGTGCTCACAGTTCTGCAGGAACTATCACCAGGTTCACTTCACCTCTGATCATACCTCACTCTGAATTCAGGTTTTCTAGGCAGGATAGACTAGAGTTCCCTCCCAGCACAGCCTTTTGAAGAAGGAAAGCATAAAAGAGTTATGTGAGCTATTCTTCCAGCAGATGAGAACACGGTGCCTGCCGTAATGGATTTGAACCTTTCAGCATTCTGAGCTGCTGGTTGATTCTTCCTAAGAGTTATTATAATAAAATACCACAACTAACAGCAAAAGCTCTATCATTTTCTGTTCTGGTCCTGCAGTTATGATTAAGTGCACTCCTCTCACTCTCTGTTACTCCAGGCACAAGTTAGCTTATGAAAATTAAGCTGTCTTTCTTACTTCTTCATACATCACCACTAACAGCCAGACAAGAGAAAACAAGGCTATGATTCTGGCATGACCACCGTGAAAAATTACCAGGCAGGCAGAATTACAGCTGGATTGCTGGGAATGGGGCTGTGTGCTGCCTGGCTGTGGGCTGAGACTTCCCCAGAAAGCAGCTGCAGCTCCAGCATTTTGCACAGAACAGCTGCCTGACAGCTCCCGCACGATGAGAAGCTTGGCTGTTGCTGGGAAGAGGTTTCCATGGAAAAACAGACACTTCTGAACCTGACAACTCAGTGCCTTCAATTCTGCTGTTGCTTCACAGATTTTTGGTGGCTAATGGAGGGGAAAGCATTATGCTGTAACTCAGACACTGAAGGGGACTCCAGACCTTAACTCAACTCCCAGCTGTGACACTGATTTCTTGGGTGACATGGAAAAGCCTCTTGCTCAATTCTCCCTGAAAAAAACTTTACCCCTCTTCCATTTTGCCTGTCTCACATGTTGCAAATCTAAGTCCTCAGAGTCAGTAAGTGTGTGCTGCTTTCTACTGAAAGGGTAAGAGCAGCAGCATGTGGCCAGGCTGAAGCTCCATCCAGCACAGAACTGTCTCCAGCAGCAGGGAGGAACAACTGTGCAACACGGAGCACAACAGTGCAGCTGTGTGGGGGCACTTCCTAATAGGGGTCCTCTGAATACAGTGACTCATGGCACATGACACATCTGAAAGAGTATCAGCTTTTTTTTTAATGTTGGGTCTGGTATCTGCTACTTTTTCTTGGTGCCAGTCAAAAATATTTTCCTATTCTGCCCTAATTTTTTCCCAGTTTTAGAGGATTTCATCTTCTCTACAGTCTATGGTACACAGGACCTTAACCTCAGCTCTTACCTTGATGTATTTTGCTATAACAAACAATAAAAATAATAGTAAAAAATTATAGTTATTACAGGTACTTTCAACATCTTCTTTAGTGGAAGTTTTGTTTTTTTCTTTTAAACCCATAGTGGCTTTTACATGACTCCATTGCAATTAAAGTAAGAGCACTGAACCCACTGCTAACACTTTGTGTGAATTGCACTCTCTCAGGACATCAGACTGTTTCCAGAAAGGGGAAAATAAGAAGGCATATTAAAGGGGAAGGAAGGGCTGGGGTGCCACCTGACTGCCCATGGCCAAAGGGTGAGCTGGTATCACTGAAAAGATCTGTTTCAGCTCAGTTCTCCTGACTGCTGGATTTGCAATGTTTAGCTGTATTTGGTAGAAGCCTTCAAAGTTAAAATCAAGTGCAAAGCAGTTTTCAGCCTCTAAAAACACAGTAAGTAAGAAATTTCTGCACTGTGGAGACTATTAAAGCAGAACAGAGCAGAACTCTGTCTTACTACTTCTAACTACTCTAACAGCCATGGTTTAGATAATTAGGAATTTAATATAGACATGGATGCTGGAGCTACAGCCAAATACTACCAGAGCAGTGCATGTCTTCATTGTAAGCTAAAAGAGAGGAGAAGGACTCAACAAAAATTTAAGATTCAAGCTTGGCAGGATTCAGAACTGCAGCATGCTGTTCCCAAAATGAGACACAGAAATGGAGAATAAAAAACTGACAGAAGGGAAGAGGGGAAAACGTACATATTCTGAATGCTGGAAATATTCTAAATTAGTGAGTACCAAGCCTGATGAACACTGTCAGGACTAGTGGAATTTATACTGGTGCAATAAAGCAGAGTTATTTTCTGTGTAATTCAGAGTTAAAATATTTGATTAATGCTCTTTGCCTCTTTTCTGCTTATCCTGATTTCTTCTTCTTTAGCCTTTAAACACCTGCATAACACACCCTTCCTTTCTGAAATATGTGAGGCCACATCCTTAGCTGGTATAAATCAGCATGATTTCAATGAAATTAGTATACTTAAACTGACTGATACCACTGAATGTGTTGCACTTCATATTAAGTCTTGCCTGAGTGACTGACCCTTTATTGATGGCCTTCCTGCCCCTGACCATATATTGGTTCATACAAAATATGTGGCTTCTAAAGTATTTCACTTCTCCTGTCACAGCTCTCAGCCACCTCTTCAGATCACTTGTCAAGTTCAAGTTCTTCATCCACACTATCACTGCCCTTTGCAATTCTTGCATTGTCTACATAAATGTATGTTTTTTCCTGCTCCCAGACTCATTCCTCTCTTCTACTGCCATGTCCTCTCTCATTCCTAAAAGAGACTCTGTCTTCTCATGCAACAAATGCCCTGACTTACCTCTGAAAATTTAGTTCAAGCACAGAATCCCTCAAGACTTTCCTCTATAATTTTTTTTTAGAAATTTTACCATGAATCCAATGTACAATACACACATGAAACTTTGCGGATGCTCTATAACACAAGTACCAGACCCTAAAAATACAGTTTGACACTATCTCATACACTTGTATGGTACAGGATACACTGTGTTCAACAGAATTCAATACTTTAACCTCTACTGTGCATTTATTTCACAGGTGTGCAAACATGTGATAGATATGTGCATTATATCTGTATGCACATATTCACATGCACATATACATACACATCCACAAATATGGACAAATATGTGTGTGCAAATATATAGTCTCTGCTGTGAATAACTTCTTTATTACATATGGAAATGTGAAGTTTCAGGGAAAAATGCCTCCTGCAAAAGTTAAACTTTTTTGCTTGACATCTCATTTGCATTAAGCACATTGGTGTTTCCCAGCAACCATTACTCCTTCTTAGTGGACTAAATACTCATGGAGAGAAACTGCATGGACAGTTATTAAGGCACAGGTGGGATGAGAAGGAGGACAAGAAGAAGCACTGAAGGTACAGCAGGACTGGCTGAGAAGAGGAGAGGATGGCTCCACAGAAGCATCATGTGCACAGTACACTGGTGCCAGGAGAAGAAGAGAGGATACAGGCAGTGAATAACTGACAAGAATGGATGGTAGACAAATGAGGCAGAGGTAGATACAATAAATCAAGGGCAGAGAAAGTCAAGATGAGCCAAGTTGACTCAATGGAAAAGAAAAGAGCAAGTGAAAGGAATAAAGGCAAACTCTGGCAAGGCTGAAACAAGGAGCAAAGCAATGGCATCAGCTGACTCTGGGATGTACTCAGAGATGAGACATGACAATGACAACAGAAGTCAAAGCAACTCACACCAGAGAAGAAAAATAACTTGGCAAGAGTCTATATAGAGAGAAACATAACAAATATTTTGTATATGGTAGGAGGGAGGATTCAAAAGGCATACATAAAAGGTGATCAAGAGGATGAAGTATACAGAACTGGATTGAGAAAGGTTGGGGTGAAGACCTAGATCTGATTCATCTTCATAAGGAAAGATGAAAGAATGAAATCAATCAAGAGAAGAAAATATATTGGGTTTCTGCTCATCTTCTAGTGTCCTCCAAGGAGCTTGTTAGAAAAATTAAGAGGACAGTGAGAAGTCCAGCAAACCCCAGCCAAGCTAGTAAATCTATCATTAATGTTTGCAGCACTTTCATGTGCAGAATTTCAGTGAAATAGATTCTCAGCAGCTGAGCACAAGAGAGTAAACATAGAAAAAACTCTTTCATTTTGCAACAAAACTTATTGAGGCTTCCTGTGGTCCCTTCCAACCTGGACCCATTCTGTGACGTGCCCAACTCATTGCCATGAAATGTGCTGTGGCATGGAGTCTGGAGAAGAATGAAATGGTTGTGTAATTGTAAGCTTGAGCAGAAGAGAGGCCCACACCAGTTACATGGGCTGCTGAGCCAGTCCTTCCTCACCTCAGTTATTATGTCACTGTTTACATACATACAAATAGTCCCAGCAGTAGAACTGACATCTAATTATCAATAGACATCAAATAAGCAATAGGAGACTTCACACGAACCGTTTCTAGCTGGTAAATACTTTTATAACCAGGCTGCAGGAGGTCAGCAAGATGTGCCCACTGCTCTGACTACATATCTTACTTTTTTTATTCACACCAATGGCTTTTCCCTTATCATGGTTTCCTTTTAAATTTTTGATTTATTCAATATAAAACCCCACACTCTTGTAAAATTGAAAACTTCTTTCTCTGAAAGCAGCAAAACATCCCTGTGAATAGAGTCAATTCAAATCCACCCCTTCTAATATGCAGGCATTGATTTGAGAGAAAGGGTCCAGAGTTTAAGGAATACACAAGGCATTAAAACCATTGCTTGAATTCGGGCTATGAAGGAATAAGTGATCACTGAACAAAAAATGCTTTCTTTTTTTTTTGCTGCCAAAGATAATACAATAAAATTGTGAAGAGCAGCAAAGTAACTATCCATTCACTATGACTCTGCCTGTCTTAAGTGCATCAATTTTATAAAGAGGATAAGGTCCTGATAAGCACATTTTTGTTGGCACAAAGCCCATCTGTGAGAGGTGTCTCAGTCATGGGGAGCCGAGCAGCAGGATGCAGTGTGGGATCAATAAGGCTCTGACGTGATGCCTTTCAGTAGCAGCACTTCATTAAGGAGAACTTACAGCAGGAGAAACTGAGGCTCATGGTGATGGAGTGACACTTCCAAGGTCACTGGGGAGGTGAGTGGTGATCTAGGAACAGGTGCCAGGACTTGTGAGACCCAGAGCACCGATTTTAGACACTGAGAGACTGTCCCTAATGAGAGCCTAGTGCCTAAGCTGTCACTGCCAGTAATCACTCAGAAATCCCCACTCAGCTCACCTTCGAGCAGCTGTCAGCTCACTGGGTCCACTGATGGCTGAGTTTTTCCTTGCCACATCTCTGAATGCTATGTGCCCTGACATAGATTTACTATGGGGACATCCCTTGGGATTCCAGACATGGCTCATCACTTTCCTCTTGACATTCAGGCAGCTGCATTTTTCTGCAGTGATGTCAACTGAATGATCTTAACTCATACTTGCACCAGGTAACACTGGTTCAAAGTTGTCTCTTTGTCCCTCATTTTCACCACATCACTGCACCACTGCTCTTCACCAGGTTTCAGTGATTGTTGTCTGAGGTTGTTGGAATAGTTTGCTCTGCAAACTTCTTTACTAGCAAGGAATTAGAGAAAGAGAGTGAGAGCTTCCTAATATTCCCAAGACTGCTCAAGGAAACTGCAAAGCTTCCTATTTTGTATCCTTTTGGGCAGTTATCATGTATTAACAGCAAGATATTAGCCCCCCTTTCTTTTTATTTAAAAGGAACAAATCTTTTAGATCAATTAACACACCAAGAATGTTTTTAAGCAAGAAATCAGTGTAAATATCATAAGTACTTTTCCCGAGAATCAAAGAAAATCCAAAATGCAGAAGCAGAGGCAGAACCCCCTCTGCCCTAGATGAACAAAATGAAAAGGGTTGGTTTGCTAGTGACAATTAAAAAAAATCAAAACAAATCAGAAAAAAAAATAGAAAAGGGCTGTAGTCATCCAGTTAATGTGAAAAAGATAGCCAAGTTATAGTATGTGGTGTTGAAATCCAACTATGTTGACATTATTTTTCCCCTCTGTTGAGTTCAGTTCTGTTAAAAAAATAAACAAGCTTTGCATTTCCCTTTGGCTATATGGCTTTACCAGCCTCTGCAAATTCTTCTAGATGAAAATTCAGAAGTTGTCTCTACAGTAGACACAGACTGCAATAAGATGATGCTACCTGCCCAGCGCTTCTTGCCAATGATATTAAGGGGACTTACTACACTGACAATTGGTTTGTGTAAACAGCTCACTTTATCCTTTTAATTACTGGCTTCAAGACAGGTTAGAGCTCACAAACACTACTGCTAGGAATTATTAATGCATCAGGAGTATGAGACAGTAAGGTGACACAGCAAATATTTGTTCACACCTAATGATTAAGCACAATTAAACCTGTATCAGGAAATAGGACAGAGCTCTGATACCCAACAACAACTTGCCGTTTTGCATCTTCAGTCTACAGAGTAAGAGATGCTTCTGCCTGATGCTACCAAACAGTGGCTGTATCAGACATCTCATGCTTTAGTGATGAGCTCAAGAGTCTTGGGATCTGTTCCTCGTTCTTATGTTGACCAGCTGTGCAATCAGAAACAGGTCACCTCTTCAGTGAGCTGCAGCCTCCCTAAATAGGATTCTGCACTCATTCTTCAAGAAGAAAAGAACAACTTGGAAAACAGAATAGAAGCGTTGAAAGTTGTTTTCTCAGCAAGAGATGAACCACTGCAAATACCTAATAAATGTGCAGAGAATTTACCTTAAATTTGAAAACAACCATCCTTTCTATATGTTCTTCTCTGTCTTTCAACCTGTACTCTGGAGACATCTGGATTTAAAGAGTGAAGTGGTTGAGAAGTTCTCTTGCTGAAAATATGTTTACTTGTGAACCTAACTTGAAACCATCCATTGCATTGGCTCAGCATTTTGCCAGCAGGTCCAATACTACAGAGTCATGATGGGCGCAAGTGTAAAATTACAGAGCCATCTTCAGCTCAGTACCTTCAGCTCCAAGAACAAATTGTGCAGGATGCCTTGTGGATTGCTAGCAAGCATTAGCTAGTTTACTTTCTTAGTTTATGGCTGTTTACTACACTTACGACACATTTTGCTAGCATGACTACAAAATGGTTAATATTCCTGATGCAGAATCCAGTAAGGCTTGGAAAAAGCAATAAAGCTCCCATTCTTCAGTCTTTTGCAGATCGCTCTGTGAATAGTACCAGTTGTTTTCAGATGTTTAACACAAGTCTGTCTCAGCACTGATATTTCCTTTTTGTCCTTGTTTATTGGCTTAGTAATGAGTGATTCCTGCTGTTCTGAAGAATCTTTGAGCAAAGAGGAAGAATTCTATCTCAACTAAGTAAAGGGATAAAAATAAGTGTTATGAAAATCAGCTTAAGTTCCCCCTCTCTCTCCGTTGTTTAATTATTTAGTTAGTGCAGGTCTGGTTTTAAGACAAACAGATGAAAAATGTGAGGCCAATAGCGCACAGGAAATAAAGAATTTTATCACGCAGCCCAAGTCAGAGAGTCTTTGAAGTGTTGCAAAAGAGTTGAAGTTCAAAGGCAAAGAGGTGAGAGATTAGCAGAAGGCACCAGTTTCATTAAGTAGATCTGTTGGTGATAACAGGAAGAAAGGGCAAGACTTGCTGTCCACTGAAACACAACAAGTCCCATAATGTATTCTGCACATCATATCGTTCAAGCCTCTAATATTTCATTCATTGATTTTATTGTCAAATGAAAAGGCGCTTGTTCCAAATGGCATTTAGTGAGACAGATGGGGAGAGACCCAGAGTTCATTACTGGGAGTTTGCTCACTGGATAACGTTGACATTATATGATAAAAAGCAAAAAGAGGGCAGAAATCTACTGGTCCTAATGTTTAGAAAGGTCTTTTTGGTTCTCCTCCTGGAAGCTGAAGGGCTTTGCACCTGGTCAGACTGCAGACTGCCTCACATGTCATCTGCATCTATGAAAAAGCATCACTCCAACTTCTCACACAGGCCCTCCCTCTCTGTTCTGGCTGAGTGCTCCTTCCCCTACATTAGTATGTAAAATGTCACACATGCACTTCACAAACCCCACAAACTCTTCCCCTGTAATGAGGTCAACTTGTGTGGACCTTCTAAAAGGTTATGTGCAGGAGAGGCAAGATGTAAAATGGATTTAGGCTGAAAATAGCTAGCATCTGCTGGGCTTCAGCAAAACAACAGCATCTGTAGGCAGGCACAGCAACAGAACTTAAAATGCCCAAGTGGTTAAAAATAAGGTGCCTACCAGCAGCTTGGAAAAATTTTTGTGAACTTCTTTATTAATGATGTATAGAAACTCCACCTAGATTTAAATTTAAACAACAGTATCCCTTTATTAATCTGAGCCTAATTTTACTGGGTTTTTTTAAGAGACTTTTATAGCAAAGTTTAGCATTCGAGCGTTCATTCAAAAATACTAAAGAATCAAAATTATCATCTCAAATATTTAAAACCCCTCATATTTCCACAGTAAAATGAGAGACAGGCATGAAAGAATTAAGAATTCTGAGGACATCAAGAAACAGGAAGCCAAGTGTGCAATTGCAGCAGGAAAGCATGCAAAGGGCAGGGAGCTCTGGTATCCGCTAATCCCCTTAATCCCTACTAATGCATGAAGTATAAGCAACGTCTGCTTTATGAAGTAGTAAAATGCTGTTATGAATTTTGAATCTATCTTGCATCTCAATAAATTTGGTAATCAAAAGGGTAAAAACAGCAAGTCAAATAGCAGTAAATTTCTATTTCTTTCCTCTTTCTTTTTTACTTTCTTCTTCACCTTTCTTACTTTCACCTTCAAATTTCTACTTATTTTCCTCTTCACCTGTTTAAGGATGAGATGGAAAACAAAATTAAAATGAAATCTTTAAAATGGACCTAGCTAACTCACTCCCTCATAAGCACAGATGTCAGACGGCACACTGTATCTGCTCTTAAAAAAGGGAATAAATGCATGAAATAAGTATGAGTAAACTATTCACAGCCTATCTGTACCATAAGGCTCTTCTGTATTAAATAAGAAATAAATTACAAAACAAAGGGCTTTCTTGGGTAAGAAAAAAAGAAGTCCCTCACTCATCAGATAATCACATGTCAGACCAGACCCTTTACTGGCTCATAGTTCCATGTAGTGGAAACTGATGTCACCTTTTGTCAGTCATGCTGCATAGCCATTAAGCACCATAATAAATACAAATTACAAGAGAAACATATTTAATATTTTAGCAAATTGAAAAAGGATTGCCTTTCAAGTACTAAAAACCAGCAAGAAGTTTATATACGCATTTGCAGATTAGAAAGGCAGTAAGTCAAAAAAAGAATGATAAAGTGATAGAGAAGACAATTTTGGCTGCATATTAGGAAGATCAGTAAGACCCACTTAAATGTAGTGATGAAATCTCTACTTCCATTGGATTTAACACTGTGGGAATTAATTCAGACCTCAATCACATAAATACTGCAGAAGCAAGCTCACTAATTTGAGAAATTATCACTCCATGGCAGGAATTACTGCCCACCCAGTTCATCTTGGTGTCCAGCTATCTGGGTTAGCTGCAGCCCTCTCCACTGCTCCTCTACAATGCCTGTATGGAGAATGAGAGGAACAGTAAGTCCCCATAAAGCCTGTTAATATAGCTCATGGAAAAGTACTGAAGAGATGATAGCAATAATTTCTTAAGTCACTCCAAACAAAATTATCAGGACATCAGTTTATGGCTCCAAAAGCATCCAGTAAATGGGACGTTTACAGATAATCTGTTCTAATCTCTAAAAAAGGTAAATCCTTTGGGAGCACTGAGGGCAGATTTGTGCAAGGCTCCCTTCAGTATCTCACTTCAGTTTCCACCTCCGCCCTTTCAGAAGGCAGAACTGATCTTCCTTCTCCATGATTCTTTCCTGGAGATGCACAAACATTGTACTCACTTATAAAATCCAATTGTGTAGTCCCAGACAGACCTGCCTAGGATGTACTCTTCACAAACAAAAGATAATGTAGGTGGTTCTGAATAACTCTTGCAGTATCATCTGTGCACAGAGTTTTGGTTTTTTTTCAAGTGTATCCTAATTAACTCGTATTTTAATCCATCCAATTTCAGTCACCTTCTATTACAGTGTCATAAGTGACCTCCTGGGTCATTTCTTAACTCCACACTTCATTAGCACTACTTTTAGCCTAGACCTACACTTGCTCCCTATCACGCCCTAAGCATTTTCAGAAACAAACTTCTTCTTGACAAGACTGTTTTCTGTCTAATTTGTAAGATTTTCTCTCCTTGTTCAATGTTGTAAGATATGGATGGTCAATTGTGCTTTGCAAACTGAAATAAGAAATGTAAGGATCATTTCCAGTGGTACTGACTTACTCAAAGTAACAAAAAGGAGCAGAACACGAGACTCCCTCTATAATATGTGAAATGCTAGTTTCTGTCCTTCTAGAGTAAGGCATGACTTTCTGATTAAATTTAAAGCTCTTATTCTGTCACTTAGCCCATTATAGCATGAGGAAACAAACTCCAAGACATAGATCAGATTCTGGGACAACCTTCCATTTTTTACCACCACATGAAGAGCAACTCAGCTCCTGTCCTTCCGTGAAAGGAAAATAAACAATTTTCCTTTTAAGCTTACAAGATCAATGCTGCAAGGAAGTGAATTGTGTGAGTATAACTGCACTAAAAGAAAGAAATATTTATGTGAGATGTGACTTAAGACACAGAGGCATTAAAAAGAGATCATTATCTGTTTTGGAAGTGGAGAAAAGACCTATATATCATTATCAGTTTCTGACCAGCTCTAGAAACTGAAAAGTACTAATGTTATTTCATTTCACGACAGATGGGAAGGTTCACCCCTCAGAAAGACTGAATGAGGGCTGACTCAAGAGCAATCATAAATTACTAACTAATTTGAAGGATTTTTCCCCTCCTCTTTTCCTCCAAGTCCTCTAAGCTAATTTTGTAGCTAACACAAGGACAGATCTGAGAGAGTAATTATCGGGCAGGTACGACAGGATTAAGTAAACGCTCTATGACAAGACAATGCTGAACTTCTCTCACTGAACCACTACACAAATTATTTGTGGCCAGGATTAAAGTATTTAATTAAATCATCTTTGTGTAGATGAAACATGAAAATCATTTTCTAAATTGCTTCAAGAGAGAAAAACACTTCCCTTTGTTTGCTTCTTACAATCTATTGAGTCTGTAGTTCAAAACCAAAAATGATCAAAACAGCAATGACTCACTGGCAAGAGCATTAGGATAAATCAAACTACCTTGAAAGTTATCTCCTTGCATACTTTTCTCCTCCAGCCAAGATGGTTGCAACGTCAGGCAAACGCATGTCTGGAAAAAGGACAGCTTCCAGACCAGAAAGGTAGTGTCCCTCCACGATATGAGAGGTTTACACACAGGAATTCTTCTTAAAGTAAAGCTGACAGTCACTTCAATGAGCTCTTACTCAACATTAGCATTCTGCCAAAAGACTCTGAAGGAGAAAAGGGATTGTCATGTTTTTGTTTTACAGAAGCAACAATGGAAAGTAAGGAAACCTTGCTACTTAAGAAAAGACTAAGTGTGTGTAGAACAAAGGATTTTTCGACCCCTGAGACCAACAAGGGGAACACCCACCAAGTTTAAGACATAGCTCTTCTTCCTGAGATTTATTTTCTGCAGTACCAGAAGGGAGAACAAACATTGCGGGGCTGTTCAGTTAAGGCCAGTAGGTCCAAAACAGTCTCTGTCTCTCATTCCCCCATCAGCAACTATGAGACACAGCAAACCTAGGAGAGGAGAACTGAGAGACAGGTACCTAGTGGTTTTATGGACTGCACTGAAGAACATCTGAAGTCATGGCTGAGCTGGGAGAGAAGTTATGTTTTCAGGAAAATGTTTTTTAAAGTCACATTTAGAAAACTGTTTTGAGTAATGAACATCTGAACTTGGTTTGACTTCATTTGGCTGCAGAATTGAATGGAATAATCTACTGGTGGATAAAATGCAAGGATTTGGACTTAATTCTCTAGCCACTGTCAGCTAGGATGGAATGACTTCAAACTATTTCTTTCTACTTGGACTAGTATCTTGGCTGGAAGAAAGCCCAGTGGGGAAGAACTGTGTTGGTTATTAATGCAAATCCTTACTATCTCCCTTCAGAAGAGAAAGGTGTTGTCATTTTTCATACTGGATGTCTACTTCTTATTGCAGAAAGCAAATCAATCCTCTCTTTTTTTCCTTTTAATTGCAAGTCATAACAAAAAAGTAAAAAAAAAAAAAAAAATTGTATAAAACCATTACAGATTCATCAAAGAATAAAGTACTGTGAATTGATTTTTAGGTCCAAGAAACCTTGTCAGAATCTCTTCAAATGACAACTAAGATGAAAAATCTACCTCCAGCCAAACTTTATTATTCCCTGTGCTGCATGGATGGTAAAATAAATAATTTTGTGAAGGGAAAAAGAAGGAAGGTTAGATAAAACAAATTTTATAATTTTTTATAATAATTTATTTTCAACTCTACTGTTTGACAAACAGCCTATGTATTCCTTGTTCTCAAAAACAGCAAAACCAGTTAATAAATGTTCTATGTGAATAGTCATTATATGAGCAGTCTGTGTGAATATATGTGCAATAAAAAACAAGACCTAACATTCAGTAATTTCAGTGAGTTTTTCCTCACACAACTATACACATGCACATGTGCATATGCAGCAGAAACTAGATCAAGCCTGCTGAACAATGTTAACAAAAAAGGAGTCTATTTTAATAATTCTAATAATTTCTGGATGTACTCTATTAGTAAGTCACTGTGAATGAGAGAGAAACTAACATTATAAATATGCCTGTAACAATAACATGTACCAGGGAGGGGGGGGGGAGGAAATATTGTAACAAGTATATGAAACTGCTAATGGAAATGAATTCTACCTAAGAATTATAGAGTGGAAATCTCTAGTAAGCTCCAAGGTGTACGCTACTGCTCATATTAAAATGTTTCCACAGTATAATCCAAAAGTGATTTAAATACTTACAGCAGCTTTCATAAAAAGTTTGATGTATTTCTTCTGGACCACTTAACAATCACGAGCTGCTGCTTAATTTCCTTTCCCATCATTACTTACTGTCAATAAATGCATGTGTGTTAAAATTAATTTTTCTCCTTTGTAATTAGTCTTGGTCTACCTGCCTGACATATTAACTGATTCTAAAATCTCATATTTGTGACATCAAATGATTTCCATGGTGACAGATTGAGACATATTCCTGAATAAGAGTGGTAAGTGGGTCATACTGGAAAGGGAAGAAAAATTCCAACCCTCCTTTATATATGTTTGCTTTGATTAGGCTAATCAGTAACTACAGGAAGACACGACTGTGGTACAGTTAATTTGCTGGGGAACTGATAATCACGGAGGCTTGTGAGAAAGTTTTTAAGATTATTGTGGGTAATGAAGACTTTAAGAATACATCCATCACTTTTTGAAGATTAACTAGTTTGATTCATAACTTCAGACTTAGTTCAGTGCACAACTTAGTTCACTGGTTTTTAATTTTTTTTTAGTGGACTGTTCTAAAGAATATGCCACTTTACAGCCATGTTGCAGTAGCTTTGAACATTAAGTTCAATCTGGACTTGACACTAAAAAATCTCTGGTCTCCATCTCTTCGCACAAGGAATTTACTCTCCTCTCAGATTTATTTCCATTTATCAGCTTCAATTTGTACTGTAGACCATACTTGAGCATTGGAACTGTATCTCATGTCTCTGGGTCTGCATTAAAATTTGATGTGTTTTGCTGCATGGGCATGTGTGTCCTTGGATGATTTCTGTCAAGGGTGCTCCAATTAACACCAGTTCAAGTCAAGTCCTCAAAACTTGCCAGGATTTCTGGCTTTAAAAGGCAACTGAATAAAATAACCTTAACAGGGTGGTCTTCTATGTCAGCAATAGCACCTGCTGTGAGTCCTGATAAAGTGACTGAGTGGTGTGAGTCTGTTTGACAGGGAATGAAGACCCTCCATTTACACAAATTGACTTGGTGAAAACTATATTCAGACACAGCAAGCAGGTGTGACTCCATACTCCATCAGGTATGACTTCATTACTCCCTTTTATCTCAAATGGAGCCATTCCAACTTGTAGCAGGTTAGAATTTGGCTCGGTAAATTTATATTACAGAAGAATGAAGTGTTTTTCATGTATTTTCTGGGTTTTATATATTTTCTCATAAAAACACCAGCTGCTGGTCTTTCCTGCTGATTAGCAACCTCCCACTTTCCCATTCTGGGCAAGTTGGTGAGGAAAGTTGTCAGACCAAGAACAGAATTGCTGGCAAGACACCCTCTGGCCAAGGCACGCTCCATGGAGCACACGCTGTGTAGGAGAGGCTTTGCCATTTGGGAAACTGGGCCTCATGAATTCTAATCCAGAGTGGCCCAAGTTTAGCTCCTTAGAAGAGCAAGCTAAATTAAAACTAACAACTTTCACTTTTCAAGTGAAAACTAATCCAACCACGATTTTGGAAATGCTACCAGAATGGCATAGCAGGATGTGTACATTGCTGTTAGATCACTGAGAGTACATCTAATTTGATGTTTTCATGGGGAGAAACTCTGCAAGTAGAAAGCACCAGAATCATGTGTGGCCCTAGATGTTGAATTTCACAGAAAGTGGTAGTACTTGCCCTCTAAAAGTGTCTGACAGCTATCATTCAGGTGTACTGAAAATGGCACCTCAGAAACCACAATGAAACCAGACAGCTACAACTTCACGTATTCACAGTAAATCTTCAGCAATTATTCTACTGAGGCTAAACATGAGATAAATCAGAGGGAACTATGAATTCCTAGTGTAAAAAGGGCTCACTGAGGAAAGTATTTATTCCTGTGAGCAATTTATTTGGACAGGGGGAGCTTATCCAGAGCTAGGGGCTCTACACACACACACACATCCCTTGTAATGACTAGGCAAGACAAAACAGGACAGAGAAAGGAACCCACAAACAGAATCCAGGACTGCAGAGGCAGTAAAGTGCCTGCTTAAGTCTGTGGCAGAGCTGGGAAGCAGAGCTCAGATCCCTGCTGTTCCACTTGGTGGAACTGCTCTTTTCCTTCTCAATCCCTCTATGGATTTTTATCAATTTATTTCATGAGAAACAAAGTTTGCCAATACACTGTGACAATGTTAATGTGTATAAATCACAAACCTTTTTCCTTGTTTCAACAGAAGAGTCTAAATAGTTGCTAAGATTGCAAATTAGTTCATCTCTGCTGAAAGGATTAACTTTTTAGATCTTTTGCATATCAGTGAAGTTAAAAGAAAAAAAAAAAGATACAATGCTTTCCCAGAGGGAGTAAAGTCACTCCTCCAGCAAAGCTACTTTCAACTCCAAGTTCTGGTAAAAAATGGCAAAGAAAAAACTCTCTGCACCAACTTATTAATGTCAGACACGACCTTGGGAAGTATTTTGTAACATGTCTGCACACAAAGAATACAGAATTCAGTAATTAGCAAGCATGGAGAGATTATATTGATGTTTTATACATACTGGTGGGTAGACAGAGGAGGGACAGCAAACAGGAATACTGAAACCACAGCAGGCTGGACAGTCAGGTTGATGAGAGTAGTTAAGAAGATTAATGTATACTCTAAACTGAACTCCCCTCGTCGGTCAGTGCTCCATAATTTAAAAGACAATGCCAGAGCCTTCATTTCAAGGTGACAGAAAATTCTGATGATAAAAGACACAGCTGAAAACTTACTTTTAATTAAAAAGCAAACAGACTGAAGCTCCCATGTGCCTAAAAAGAAGTAATAGCATTTCGGAAACAGAGGGGAGGGATTTTTATTTAGATAGTTCATTTTATTGAATAGAAGAACTCAAAGAAAACCAGTAACAACTTTTCCACCCTAGTATCCTCAATAACATAAGATGATTACTCACTGACTTAATGAGAAAAAGTTTGAGTCTAAAGAGAAAGCAATTAAACTGACAGATTTGCTGCTACCAAGAACAGATATCCGCAAAAAGCAGAGCTGGGATGCATTAAATGACCAGAATAATTCATGAGCATGGATGAAGATGATGAAGAAATGGATGACAAAGCTCACATCTTTCATGCAATAATACAATAGGCAGACCAGTGACAAGCAAACTGACAGGTGCATGCTCAGATGGACACAGAGGTGACATATTCCTAGTATTTATAAAAAATTGATCAAAACGATTATACTAACAATTTATGACATATGAGAGCTCAGAAATTCAACCAAAAGAGGCCAAAACTAGTTTTCTACAGAAGCTGAAGGTTTCCAGTTAGCTTCCCTTTCTTGCTGCATGCACTTTTAACCTGCTGAAGTTCAGTTACGAAACTATTTTAGTGTTAAGAATTTACGAGTTGTGGGCAAAAACTCTTTTTCCTAGGGATCATTGAGCTGTGTAGCCTCAGGCATGCAACATCTGCCATAGCATGTGCCAGTGGGGAGCAGCAGCAGTTCATCATGGTCAACTGTGACATTTTGCTGACTGCTCCATCTTTTTCCCAATTCTAAACTCAATGATCTTAAACTTCAGCCTAAATTTTAGCATCCAAGGCCTAAGAGGAAGTTAGTACTTCACATATCCTCTGCACTTGGAAAGACCACATTTGGCAGACATTGTTCAATGAGGGGGATAAAAGAGGATGCTGGTGGAGAGCAACACTTGGCCCTGAATCTATTAGCCAGGACAGGCTTTGATGATATCTGCCCTAACTCAATGCTGTATCTCAGAGCATCATCATTTTCAATCTTGCTTAAATCAATGAGACTACTCATGAGCTTTTACACTTCAGCCTATGATTAAGTACTTCACTAAATAAGGTCATTAAATTTAAATTGTAGATGCTTGCTAGGTACTCCTGAAGGTTGTTCTCTCACCTGCAACATAATCCCTGCAGGCTCATGGCTGGCAAAACAAGAGGCTAAATAACATCCAAATCTGCATGTCAGCAATCCTCCCACTAAACTTAAGACATGGGAAATTGATTGATTCAAGAGGGAGCTGTGTTTACCCTACTGCTGATGTAGGGAAGAATAGAAGCATGTTATGGCTTGTAGAAAAGATTGAAACTCACAGGAAAGGAAGGGTGGATGAACCTGGCATACCACAATGTCTGGCAGAGATATCTTAGCTGGTCTAAGCAGCAAAAGCCTTACAACTGTGTTAATGCAGCGTTTTGCCACTGTATAGTTTTGCCATTTCTCAGCAGGAACTATCAGTGCAGCACAGTATTTTGCCAGTGCAGTTAAGTAGCTCAGGTACATGTTCATACATTGGCCCTCATAGAGATATATCCTAAAGGATTAACACGGCACTTCAAATGCTACCAAGCTATTTTCACTTTCCTCTGTTCAGTGTGCACACCTCAAAGCAGCCCTCTACCCTGCTTCCTACTCCCAAACAGGCTATCAATCATAATGAAGGGTATGCTAAAGCCATAATGCAGATAACAGACCATTAAAAGCTCAAATGAGACTACTAAACATGTTTCATTAATCATAGCACAATCCAGTCTTGAATCAGGAGCTACAGATTTGGCAGGTCAGTAATGGAAGGTTTCTTTCTACCCAATTCTAGTGACTGGGAAAGGGAGTTGCCTTAAACCTTCTGCCCTTCCTCCTCTTCCTCAGGTGCACATGACCTGTGAGGGTTACATTGCTGAGAAGAGACAGTGAGACAACAGAGAATAAAAATAAGAGACCTGCTATGAAAAAAGTGTGAATGCTCTCCAGAGAGCCTGGATTCTCAAAGCAGCCAAAACACCCACAGCTCACACAAATCTTAGTAACAGCACTTCTGGAAAACTGGCCAAATTGTCCCCTTCTCCCTGGCAAGGGGTCTTTATTTAGGGATTTGACAGAGTATCAGAAAGAGGAGTTTTCTTCCTAGGGGCCCAGACTCAGTGCTGATCTTAGCAGTTTAAAAGCATAGCAGGTAAATTTTAAAGAAAATACTGTAAAAAACAAATGCCCCCCTTGCACCACTTCTTATTCGTACATGTCCAGTTTTCCCAGTAATTTTCCAAGCCCCTTCCAGAAAAAGTCAACAGGTTACCTGCTAGGCAACTGCTAAGTAAACAAAGCTACCTGCTGAACACATCTAGCTATTTAACCCTCCTGATGCCACATGCCTCTGCATAATAGCTTCCAAGTGGTACAACTTTCCAAGCATACATTTTTGTGTTTTTTTTGACTCTGGAAGCAGGTTGGAAAAGGTGGTTCCAGCAGAGGTTTCCTTGGACAGCAGAGACAGAAGACACTTTCAAAAAGACTCTAATTAATTGGAAGAGACAAGATGCCAAAACTAAGGGGCTTAACAGAATGGGTTTCAAGTTTAATCCTAGTGGGGGATTTAAATCAACAAACTTCTTGCAAGGAAGCAGGGTTTTTTACCTTAGTTTCACTTCACTGTGGTCATGCTGAACTCCAAGGTTTACCCTTATAAAAGACTTTCATATGAGCAGAGACATCAGTTGTTGACATTGGTGGATGGGTTTTACTACGGAATGCTAAAAAATGGGAAAGAAGTGTTGAATGCAGAACAAGAGCTTTCAAAAACATAGCAGCAGAGGAGCTTGATTATGTCAGATATTTGCTACCCTGTTTTTCAGCTCCTTCTGTTCAAAGAAGCATGGATTTGATATGTTATCACTTAATTCCTGTACACTAAAATGACAGCTTCTATTCTGATATTGTGTGTTTCAGGTAGGATTCTGAAGCACTACCAATTAAAAGTAGATTAACATACTTTCATATGTTAATAAACTCCTGACTCCTGTTATTTTTTTAAATGTTGCCTAATATTTTAAGATCTGCAGAACCTACTGCTCCTGCCAAATGGAAATGGATTTAGAGGACTCAAAATGTCCCTACTGTGAAATTTCTTGAACACATTGTGCTTTGTGGCAGGGGTTGGAAACACTCCTAAGCATTTGAAGAAATTAATTTCCGACAATTAATTATGTTTCTACAGTACAGTATCTTCCTTCCTCTGCAGGGTTAGGCATCAGGAGCCCCAAAACTACCTTGGGGGTATTTATTAGTACTGCATATTCTAGAAATATCTAGTAACAGGAAAAAGTTGATGATTTCTGCTTTTTTTAAAGAGTAACCTTTTTGCTCTTATGACTGCTATGAAAAGCAAGCAAGTGTAATATCAATGAACCAGACAACAAATAAGAACTAGATATTTTCTTTTTTCTTGACATCATTTTTAAGTAGGTCTCCTGATCTTTGAGGGTTTTACCATGGTAAACTATTCCATTTACAGAAGGTTCCAGGAATTAACCTCTCAAAGTCAGTATTTCAGGTCCACATATCCCTTCTCACACAGGATTTTTTCTCCTGTGTGCAGAAGGCTATGATGATACCTTTACTTTCTCTGGCGCAGCTATCTGCATATTTTTCAATGCCAGGGTTTTGCAACAAAAGCAATATCACTTTGGTAGCCATCAAATGTTCATGCAGCTCACCAGGATACAATAGAGATGAAGAGATACTGGTCCCATACTGAGAGCGAACTGGCAGCACTTCTTGTACCTGTGTTTTGTGTTAAAACCAATGGGCAAAAAAACACCACACAGTCCATCACTCACTTCTCCTCTCTCTCAGTGGGACTGGGGAGGAGGAAAGGAAAAATAAAAGCAAGAAAACTTGGGGGTCCAGACTGAAAAAAACCCCAAAACCAACAAGCAATTGTTTAATAAGTGAAGTAGAGGAAGAGGGAAGGGAAGAAAACAAAGCAAAACAAGTGATGCCAAGGTCCCTCCTGTGGGTAACTGATACCCAACCAGATCCTAATCAAAAGATATTTAGTCCCCAAAAGCTGCCTCTCTTCCCTTTTAGTGCAGAGCATGATGCTGAATACCATGGAATAATAACTCTTTTGTTGGTGAGTCACCTGCCTGGTTGTGTCCCATCCCAGGCTACTGAGTGCCCACCAAAGCAGGCACTGTGGGGGCAGAGCAAGAACCGGGGAAGGCCTTGGTGCTGTGCAACCACAGCTCAGCAAAAAGCAGAACATGAGTGTGCCATCAGCATTGTTTCAGTCACAAAATCTAAACCCCCAAAACAATATGAATAGCTACAAAGAAAATGATTCCAGACTTTCAAGGAGCCTCCCTGTTACCTGCATACACTGCGCAGATTAAGTGAGACTAGTAAACAAAGGAGTCTGAGCCACGCTAAATATTTGAGCATGTTTAAACATTTAAACAGATGGGAGTGAGCTTCAGAGTTACTGTGTCCTGGATATCTTGTCCTTATTTGGGTTTTGCTGCACCATGATCTCTTCAGGAGACCTGCCAGGGTTCCATGGGCACAGTAGCTCCTCGCAAGCAGCTGCCTGTCTTTGGAGCTCTGTCACCTTTCTCTGCCTGAGAATCTGCTAGGAGGGAATTACTGCCCTGTTCAGCCATCACAACCTACTGCACATGGGTTTCTTTTGCTATGGTCTTTTGCCAGATGTTTCACAGACCATCAGGTAAATGTGACCCAGGTTTTGAGTGAGGGGGTGAAAATGTTAAAGGGGGTGGGAAAATGCAGGAAAGTATCTTGCCAGTATGAGACTGCATGAGTCATGTAAGGTGTATCAATAATTAAACACTAAAAAGAATGGAGCAGAACAAGTGTGGATTAGAGGTGCATCCCAAATATGGTCTGGAACTAATGAGGCTTTTCTTTTTACCATCAGAGAAAGTTTATTACATGTACTTCAAAGGCAGCTGACTTAGTGAGCAGTGGAGGTGGGTCAGATACATCCTTTCCACTGACACTCAGCATAAAAGGGGAAGCATTCATAATGGAACGGCTGAACTGGCTATGACAATAATAACCCATGACTTTGGAAAATTTTAAAGAGAGGATTAAACCCCCAAAAAAAAGAGAGGGAAGGGAAGAATGGCATATTAAATAAAAACAGAATCCTGTAGTTATTTCACAGCTACAAAAAGTGTGTGCTGATGCAATACAGGCTCCTCATTCTGACCTCTGGCCAGGTCCACAAAACCTGACCTGTGATACAGCGGGGTGTTAAAATGCCTCTACTCTCTACAGCTGAGGCTGAGCAATTAAATGTTGACAGTGCTGAAAGTGGGGTAAAAAGCACCCTGATTACCAGTGTAAATGCCATTAAATCGAGAGCTATTGCAGACACCACCAGACCAGAAATGTTACACAGAGACCTACAGGGACAACAGTGCAGATGGGGAAATCAGAAAAAAATTAATCACACAAAAGTTACAAGTTAGTAACCCTGAGGAACAGAAACCCAGAGAGAAATAATGAATGGGGTAAAAATGGGTGGAAAGCAGTATATTAGACAACAGACAGCTATGATCTGCTGTGCTTTTCACAGGAACTGAAAGGCAGGAAATGCTTGGTTCTTGTTTCACTTGTGAGGCTGCCTGGCACTCAGCCCCTGCTCAAGTTAGACCCTCCTGCCTCTAATGCTGAGTCTTGCCTGAACTTGTAATGTAGAAACAAAAAGTGCTGGTCCTTGCTGACAGCAGACAGGCACACCACATCTGTGTAGCACCAGATTTCTAAAATGCCCTTGTAACTGAGAGCTGTACACTCAGACAAATTCAGCTGTTTCTCTTGCACTCCATTGCTAAATCTCCTTGTGATTCTTCTCAAGAAATCACATCAGTTTGCAAGTGAGTAATTATTAACCTGCCACTGACAGAAGCAATGGCATTTCAGGAACAGGACTGTGCCACTATAACATGGGCTATAGTGTGTGGAATAAAAACAAGAGATCCTTAAACTACAGCTTAGATGTAAGTACACAAGCTATTCCAAGCTAAATGAAAGCTATCACAACTTCTCTTCTACAATCACCAAATTTATCCACATTTCACAGTTTCCAAAATTTTGGTTCCTTCATTTTTTTCTTGATTTTAACAGAATTTCATGCATTTTTATTTTTCAGAAAAATTAATCTGTTGAGCATAGATGGTAAGAGTACTTCTAGGAGACCTCTGCTGGTCACTGAAGTCTCTTGTCTTAAGAAAAAAAAAACCCACTGTACATCTCACACATGCACTGTTTTCTAATTAAAAGGTGGATTCTCATCTAATTTTCCCCAATATAAATCCAAGGACAGCTTAAATGAAAGTAATGAAATTGCTCTGGATTCAGTCTATGGTAAATGAGACAAGGATCTTGGCCTAATCTCACGAATGTCTCCCTTGAGATCTCCATTAGTAACACTGGTTTTTTAAGTGAAAAATGCACCACACTCTTGCAAAATCCCCTGAAAGAAAAAATGGTGGTTTAAATACATCAATTCTACACAGTGACTGCAGAATTTTGGTAAGATCTGAGGAAAAATAGTTACAACACCCTGCTATCTCAATACACCTCCTCACCAACAGCACTAGAAATACAACCATAATATAATTATGTAACTTGTTTCAGTTTGTATATATTCTAAGCCTATAAAGGAAAACTGTGATGCAACTACACCTGTCTTCCTTCTCAAGTATCATTAGTACTAATTATTTTCAATTTCACTCATGGCAGTTGCTGGATTTGATTGATTTCAATACATTGCTAAGAGATACTAATCCTACTTGCAGGACAGGAAATGGGCATTGAAATTGGGCTTCAAGCTTTCAGGCAAATAAAACACTTGTGACATTCTTTATCCTGACTCATCTGAAGGAGTCTGCCTTCTCTTTGCCCTTCCACAATGGACTGTGAACAAGACATCAGAGCTACAAAGCTCCTTGGAACAAGCTCATGTTTTGCCTGACAGTTAGGCCAGACAGAGGCAGTCTCTGGAGAGAGGAACAAAAAGTATCAGTTATTTTGGATATCTAAAGAAGCACATCCCCAGTGCATTTCTGCAGAGATGGACGTGTAGGCATGACTTTTATTTTTTCTCCCCCAAAAAGCCCTCAGCCTTAAATTACAGTTCTCCTGTCTCTGCTTTCAACTCTAGTTGCAACTTCCTTCAGAGTTCATCACTGCTTTTTCAAGCATTGGTCACAAGGGGACAAAAATAATGAAAGGTGCTCTCCAGGTCTCAACCCACTTTCCAGAGATTATTAACCTAATCTTTAGTTCTTAATTTTGACAACCTTGAAACCTTACATGGAAGAGAAATTATTAAATATCTTCCTCTTCTACCAAGGGATAAATTAAGACTAATCACAGCTTGGGATAATGAAAATCAAATTTCTTCTACTTTAGAATCTGCCTTCCAAACTTCATCATAAGAAATTTGCATTCCCATCTGCCTTCAGTATGAAAAGCCAGAGCTACATAGCAAGGTACCTTAGGACAATATATTCCAACCAAGTTAGTCCAAGCCTGACTCCAGCCGTGGTTCCAAGCTCATTAGTACACAGGTTCTGTTCATGACTGAATCACCCAGCAAAGCAAACCTCATACACAGTCAAATGTGGGCACAGATGACATTTCTATTGCATTAGCCAGAACACATGATTTGGAGTTTGGGCTGACTTTTAAGCTTACTATGGAAAGACAGATGGTATCTGATCCACGGTAAGGTTTCTCGCAATAGTTAATCCATTAGTATTTTAGAACAAAAATGAATCAGTGACTTTATACCAGATACCACTTAGTGCTAGGTAGCTATGATATTTCCATCTCTAGTTTTTTTTATTTATTATATCTCTAAACAGTGACCTGCATCATTAATTCTGCACCTCATAATTTTCTACCTTTTGGGGAAAGGTTAAGTACAGAACTGGCTCTCTGGTGAAGTGTGCCTCACCATTTCAGAGAGTGTGCTCCAGCAAGAAAGTGCAGATGGACCTCAGTGCTCTGTTAAAAACACATGGTGATGGGAAGACATGACACAGGTTGTAAACCATATGAAAGGTGAAAAACAAGGCAGCTCAAACACTGGTGTCACACCTTCAACGACAAAACAGCTCCGAAGCACATGGAGAACTCTCGTTACTGAAACACACTGATATGTAAGTGTCATTTTTGCTGCCCATGCTTACATGGTACCAGCTGTACTGGCTAGGGCAAGGTGGTGCTGATTGTACATTCTGCATTGCCAATGTCCTGACACTCCCAGGGGAATACCGTGGGTTAGGCCAACATCTGCTTCGTTACAATGTTTGCAAAGAGAGTACTGCAACCTGCACTGCTCCTTACCTTTGCTTCACTTTAAATGGAAACCTCCCCAAATTCTCCTTCTGCACAGGTACAGATCCAGATCTAGATGTAGATTCCTCATAACATGACTCCTGACACTGCAATCTTGCTTTTTTACCTGAGTTTATCTTACAGATCAATCTTAAACAAGTGAGAGGAAAAAGAAAAAAAAGAGTGGAAATCATATTGCATGGTGGTACATATTCAGTTGTTTAACTGAAACAGGTACTAATTTCAAGGTGGTACAGAAGTCCCTCTGAAGTCTGGCTACATTTTTTTCATGGAGTACAAGTCAACATCAATGTTATAAGGAGATAAAGGAAAAGGAGAAGCAAGTATTTACAACATTTAAGCATTGATTTATTAATTGGAAAATTTTTGACTGGAAAAAGGAGTTGAAGAAGAACTAGGAGGAAATCATGCTCAGTAAATCCTGTTTAGATTAGATGGAAGACATCTCATTTGGAAACTTCAAGACCACGGAGGGGCTTTCCAATACCATGAAAATGAAGGGTAAGAAGCATTCTAGGGTGTCATTTCTCTGAACATGCTAGAGGGAGGCATTCAGAAAGCAGGAAGGATATCCTCTTTCCAACTAATTACCACTCCCAGGGCTGAGTAATTCAGAATGGGGCCTGGAGAGCTGAGGATCAAATGAGAGGAAGCAATAGCAGACTTGTCTATGCTTACAGAGGGGTCAGAAACCATAAAGCATAATTGTAAAGCAATTCCTGCTGTCTCCTTGACCTTGGCAAGGGGAATTCTTGCAAGATCACAGGTGGAAGCTTTTCTGTTCTTTGAAACATGCATATCAGGAATGAAAAGTTTTTGTCATCATTGATGCAACTGATTACAGGAAACTGATAGACCTGCGCCTCCCCATAACAATAGTGATCAATAACAATCTCCACAGCTGTCTGACTATGCTTCTCTATCCTCTTTCCAAATAAGTTGTGTGGCTTGTCATAAGACTATGAACCTGTAACAGTGCACTGTGCACTCTGTCTGCTGGGACAGAGTATATGGTCTGCAATGGGTCTGTAACTTCAATTTGAAGTTTGATAGCAAAGATGCCCAGTAATCTATCAGACCTTAGGAGAGATGATATGCTCCAGTGGTCCATTGCTCTGGACAGTTACACAATGAGTAGATGGAGATGCAGATTAGGGGAAGGAAAAGCTCCATTACCATTCTTTTGAAGCCAAGAGCTCTGAAGTGCACAGCCATTAAAGGTATCCCACAGGAAGAGGGAAAAGTCCTCAATACAGAGAGATCACAAACGATTTAGGGACTTGCCAGGTCCCAGCCAGCACCCGAGGCTTGCAGGCTATCAGTATGCAGCTGGAGCCAGCTCTCAGCAGGAATCCCTCTCAGCTTTGTGAGAGGCTGCCTCGTTCTGCAATTCTCACTTCAGCCTCCCAACAGTCTCAGGGAGCAGCCCCATGCAGAGAACTTTAAAGAAGTCCCATAATTTCACATCTACAACTATCACGGCAACTTGTTTTTACACTAATTCCCTGGTACACAATCAAAGCCCTAACTCCTGTTTTGTTAGGGGTTTTTTGAGTATTTACTCATGCATGTGGACTGATTAGCCAGCCCTGCTTTTTAAGCTCAATACTTCTGACCTCAAAGTTAAGCAACAGGAATTTGTTTTTACTCTTTTTCTGTTCTCAGTCAACCACGACACTAGATTTTTTTCCTGGGTTTAAGCATATGCTTCATTTTTGTTGCTTATTATGTCATTCTGACACTTTCTGAAACCCCTGTAGTATATTGGGATATACCTGCAAAAGGCCAGTGTTAAATACATTATGTGAAGAAAAAAAAAAGGATTCTCATAAAAACTGTCACCCACAACAGCACGTTTCTATGGTAATACAGGACTGCTTTGGGTTGTTATGGCAACTAAACCTTCAAAAGCAATAGCATAAAACCAAAGCAAAAAAAAAAAAAAAAGCCCAGAAAAAAAGCTTCATCACTGCTCTTCTCAATTTTATAAATAATTCTCAGTCCTCTTTCCCCCCCACAAAACCTAGATTGAATGTTACAGTGATCAAAACGCTTTAGGAAGATAAAGAAAACCACCTGGCTCCACGGCAATGAGTGTGTGGAGCATCTTACCACTCTCTCAAATAAAACTATGACTAGAGGTGCTTGTACATAAACAAACCTCTGGCACCACAGAGCAAGACAAATAAAAAGGTGGTGACAGTGACAGTAGACTAATTGCTGACCACAGCTAAGAGGGGATGGTAGAAGGGACAGGCCAAAGTTACATTGAATTAAATGTTGTGTCAACTCTTTAATGCTACCATGTACTTCATTATTTCCTTGGCAAGTGTTTTTCTTATAGTCAGATGTCACTGCCAAGAAAATGCAGAAAAATTCTAGATATGTGTGCTTGCCTCTATATAGCTTCACAGAAATTTACTGTGATATTTGGTGTTCTTAAATAGTCTTAGGTTTCAAGATATACCATCTTGACTAACTTGGGATGTGTTGCCACCTCTCCCTTTTCCTATTCCTTCTTCCTGCTCAGTATCCTTGCTCTATTCAATCTCCACATTGCTTTCCCCTTTATCTACCAAATTATATCCACTTCCCATTACTACATTTGAAAGAATTAAATGATCATGAGGGTAGAATTGTCTGTGTGTGAACATTCTTTTCTAAATCTTCTGAGGTACCTCAAAACTGATACCCCAGAAGAGCATCCCTTTGCTGCCCTGCTTATGCACTTCAGCTCTCATGCACATCAGACCTGGCTGAGGTCACCCAACTCTTTTTACTTGTGACCCACAACAGGGGGTTAGAGTTGAAAGGAGAACATATTTAAAGATTGCTCTTCCAACTATTCATATCTTTTTTTAGTTAGTCAAAAAAACAAGCTGTATGTTCAAAGCAGGAATGTTTACGTAAATCAGGGAATACAGGAACTAGACTTCTTTACTGATAGAAGTCAGCAGCATCCTGTTCACTCCAATGCTTTATAAAGGTAGTTCTTATCAGATGAGATGCACTCTTTCAGGGTTTCAGGACACCAGTGTGACAACATTCAGATCGTCATTTCTCAGTAGTATGGGAACGAGCATGAACCTCCAAATACTGTCAAACTCTGGTGCCAATATGACTCTGCAGCAGGTTGGCAAAGCCCTAGAGAAGTCACTTTACACCTGAAATAATGATATCCTGAAGCACACAGAAAGAAAAAGTATTACTGTCTATTAAGCAGAACATGTGCAGGAAGACAATGCAATGAATTAATGAAATTCAGGAGACCCTGTGCCACTTTTAGAGGCGATGTGCATTTCAGTAAGTTGCTGTGAACATAAACTGGCAGACATTTAGTGCTGATGACAGAAGAGGGGTGGCATTGAGTCAGCCAAGGACAATTTTGAAAGAGGAAAAGTACGATGGCTCACTTTGCTGTAGGGCTTCAGTCCTGCTCCAGTCACACTTCTCAGCAGGGCAGAAGCAGTAAGCATGTGCTGGATCCTCAGATGGTTCATGCTCTGACACATTTGTCAACAGCACCACTGAACACTGTATCACCTCCTTTGCTATCCACCTCCACCTCTGTTCCCACCACACAAATTCTCTTGGTGTGTCAGAACAGCACTTACTTGACAGCTCTCCCAGTCCTTAGCAGAGAGGAAAAAGCACTGCATCCCCAAACGCAGATCTAAGTGGCTTCAAGATTTCACTTTGTTGTGCCAGCAGTTAATGGATTTCAATAATCTGTTCTGCTGACATGTTCAGTCCCAGCTCCAGAATGAATCCCAGAACCACACACACCAGAAGCAGCTGACACAGGGTTTGTGTTACACCAAAGCAGGAATGCCTTCAGCTTAGATCTTGAGACCCTTTTAAGTATTTAGGCAGTGCAAAGGAAAAATAAACTGGCCTGGCTTTTCACCAGAAAATGTCTAATGTGCATCTCTTTTACTGACATGAACTTGGGCAAAATTTACTGCAACTATGGATTTTGCACTAAAGGTCCAAATTTTTTTCAGGACTATGAATTTCACTGTGACTAAATACAGGAAATAAAATATGAATACAGAAAAGCTGTGGGGACAAAAATATTTTGTCCCCAAGTTGTACTGTATGTTTATCAATCACCTTTTGGTACGCATCTAGAAGGACTAGGACAAAATTCTTTTTGTTGTTAGCAGTATCTCAGAGGACAAAAAATATTTACCTTGAGGAGTCAGAGAGAGTAATGCTCCTCTGTTTAACTGAACTGCTTGGCCCATGCTAAATGCAGCTAGAGATTACTGCAAAGAACATGGAGTGGAACCAGCTTCAAGTAAAACACTTGAGAGATGCAGAGTAAAGTGGCCCATTACAGACCAAGCTGATTTTTTTCCTTTAGCTTGCTAGGATTAAAATAAGGGGTCCAAACATCCCTGATTCTCTAGTTTAATTGGAAAAAAGAAGCATGTGGAGGTTCTACTTTTCCCACAAAATTGGACTGATTACTGATTTCATTTACACGTCTGACTTCTAGTTCATGTAGCTGTTCCCAGGTTTTGCTCATGGTACATTTGTACACAGTCTTAGTGCAGTTATGTAATAAATCGGTTTAATTTTGTACACGCATTTCCCTCTTCCCTGGCTGTGCAGAGAGCAATACCATGCACTCACCCTGCTGATGGGATAATCATGCCATTGACCTCTGGGCAGTATGTTCTACCTTACAGCTTGAACCTGAGAGACAGATATTCTCTACACCACTTTACCCTATGCAAATCCATGTGCTGCCAAGGACAACATTACAGGCGTAATTTGCAGCATGAAACCAAAAAGGTGAAACCCCCAACGAGAGCTTTGTAATTGGAAATGGGGCCTGAGGTCCTTAAAAATATGGATTGCTAATGCAGAACAAGGTAGGTTCAGAGAATGTGCCTGGTTTGGAGAGGGAGAAAACAGAATATCAAGCTATTACAATGCACGTCACAGAGAGCAGTGAAAAGTGTATGTGCTTGATAGATTGCACGTGATTAGAATGAGGGCCTTAGGCAGGGAAATCTAGCTATTAAATATAATTCTTTCTTTAGTCCTATTAATACAACTATCAAACTCAAGAGTAAACTTCATTTGTTAGGTGAATGACCCATGTGTCTCTTCTGCTAGGCTTTTTCCCACACGCAGAAGTTACTTATCATTACACATTAATAACTCCTGGATAGGCTGCTACTCCCTCCATATTCACTGCCTGCTCATGCACTTGCTCTGCTTTACTGTCACCAAGGGAATGCAAAGAGACTGGCCAGAGGGATTAGTATATGGGCTTAATTTGTGTGCTCCACCCAAGAAGACAGGCAAACATTCATGTTTGGGTTTTTTTCAATAGAACTCAAAATATAATTAAATAAATTGTAAATTGACAGGGCAGAGATACTGAATGCACCTGAAAGGAAGCAGAAGAATGTGAACAGACTACAGGAGACAGCAATCAACCTAAAACATTTATTGGTGGACAGCAACTCCTGATTGATGTCTCCTTTTTAGTTTGGATGGGGGAGTTATTATTTTCCTCCTTGGTTTCTTCCCACCCCTTGTTCTCATATATTTCCCTTTTAGCACAGCCTACTGGCATCTCATTCCCAGAAATACATTTTCCTCTGCCAATAACAAACATCCAAAGCAGAACTGCTCCTTCTCCAAGTCTGCACCCTCTGGGAGCTGGATTTTCTAGCTTCTGAGGAGGCACAGCTTTTGCTAGTCAAGGGAGATGGGGATATGCACTTTGCTCCTTTGATGCCATGCTCTGCCCTGATTTCTCTTAATAAATATTTGCAAGGCAGTTCAAAAAAGCTCTAGGTCCATTCTCCACAGCTGGAGTACTGGAGATTAATAGAATTAAAGTCTTTTTAAATCCTGAAGAAAGATCTCAGAGGAGAAACTGGTTTTTTGCTTTAACACTGTGTGAGTCATACAATGTTTAGTTTGGGTGTTTGATACATCATAGCATCTAAGCCAAAAAGACAGCTGTAGAATGAGTGGCAGGTTAACAAAGACTGGAGAACAATAATGTAAAAAAAGCACTAGACTGATGTTGAGAAGGTAGAAAAAAGTCCTCAAAATTACAGTGTTACCAACAAGATTTTATTACAAATCTTGTAGCATGTGGAGAGTTTTTATTCTAAAAACTCCAGTTGTGGTATCACAAGAGGACAGAAAATATTAGTTTTCATTTATAATTAAAACATCCCTATCCCCCACGGGAAAAAGCTTGAAAACATGACCAAAGGGTATCCCTTGGAAATCGGAATGGAAAAATAAAAAACTCAAATCTTTTATTTTATTTTACAATTTACCCCACCATGAGTTATACCCTATTTCTATGCACGGTTGGCCTTTCACCTCTAAATATTTCTGCCTGATGGCAGAAACAGACAAAGAACCATTCAGCTAAAATAGAACTACAGATGTTTCAGAAACTGCAGCTATTCTATTTTGGCAGCAATTCATAATCAGAATTTTCTGATTATGTCCCTTGTCACATTAAAATCCATAAACTAGAATGTGCACATGCTGATCTATATAATAAACTCTCTCCCTTGGAGCTCATTTACTGAGGTCAACCTTCTCACACACTGGCTTCTCAATAAAGGAATATCACAGCAAAGCAAACTGCAATTAGGGAGAAAAAAAAAAAAAAAGAAAAAAAAAAGGAGAACTTCCATCCACTCAGCTTATCTGTTAAGTGTGGAGAGAGAGAGAGAGAGAAGTGTTTTTCCCTAGACCCACAGAATCAGCAAGTCACACCTCTTTGTTTGATCCCCTCTTAATTATAGTCACCAAAATTAACCCCCAATCACAGCTAGAAACTCGTCTTTTTCCCCCAGAGATCCTAACCCCTTACTTTCTTTCTCTCTTCACCAGAATAAATCAGTGTTCTCCTATAGTATCACACACAGATGATGACAGCATTGTGAGACACTGGAGCACAACACCCCTCAATATTTCTATCAGCTATAGCTAACTAACAGAATTCTGTATCAATGAAGCTTCAAAGATTCTCTAGCAAAAAAGAACACACCACAATATAACAATCAAGAATAGAAAATCTTAAGCAGACAGAGCCTCCACAGGGACCTTTCAAAGAGAAACTGTATTTCATTTGTGTAATAACCCTAGGATGAGCTATGCACTGTAGTCTAACCAATAAATACTTACACAAATCTTTCAGAAGCTAACAGATGTTTCTTTTATGAGCAAAGACAAGTGCCATTCGGCCTTTTTAGACACTTATAAAAATTCAGATAATTTTAAGCTATTTTAGTAGCTGCCTGACAATTTTATTAATGCACTCTGCTACAATATGATCCTGTTTCCTTCACAAAAAGACTGACTCATACCATGGATTTTTATACATACTAAGGTGCATGTTGCTAATGCCTTCCTCTTGATTAGTAAGAAAAGAAAGCCTGTTTGACTGACCAGCAGAAACAGAAAGATCTCTGCAGGATTTAACATGAACACTGTGTCAGCCCGCAGAGATCCTGTCTCAAAATCATCTGGAAGCTTTAATGACTTTAATCAGTGCAAACTGACAGACTTAAGTACAGAACCTGCCCAGAATCAATTCTGTGGCTCAAATCCTGCCTTGAGCCATAGGTGTCAATGGATTTTAAATTTTAATCTTGGCAACAACCGAATATTTTACATCATCACAAGAACAGCACACCTATAAAAAGCACAATCATTGCAGGAGAATCAAGGGCTATGACAGGCACAGTTTATTAAAACAGAGCTTCACTGGTAGAGCCAAATTCAGGGAAATTTATACAGCACCTGCTGACTCTGCCTGCCTCTCACCAGTGCCATCAGCATCTCAGTTTCTGGCATGCTAAATTCACATACAAATGGAAAGTTCTGCATGCACTTAACATTACAACCTTACGTATAATAGCTCTTGTAGGAATATAATTAGTAAAATCCCTACACAAGATGCTTAAATTTGTGAGGGTTATGATTTTTCTCTCTTTTTTTATTTTTTTGTTTGCTCTTTCTCCTGAAGAAGTTGCAAAAATGGTATGAACCTAGACTGTTACCTCAGGCTTTTTGCAGAGCAATATGCCAAAGCACCCACATGCTGAGTGTTTGCAAATTTTAAGTTTGGGATTGACTATGTGCCAGTCCCTCTTCAGCTCTGGGCACTTGATCCTGCACCAAAATCGCTGCTGACCTTTTCTGGTATTTATGATGTCAGTATGGATTTTTATCATTATTTGAGCTCCTGACACAAAGCAAACAGCTTCTATAGCATGTTTTTATTCATGCAAAGTATGAACATGTGAATCTCAGGATTCCTGTCAAGTTTGCCTTTATCCTTTTTGTATGCTTGGTTAATGGAGGCCACCATTCCAGAGAAGACTTACTTGCACAGATGCACACCAATGGTAGCTTATACTCTCTGGGTGACTTATGAGTAGAGTTATTTGAAATGCACTAGTTAGGTATTACCCAGTCTCTGTTGTTTAAAAGTACTTAAAATATTCATCAAATCAGCTAGCTGGATTGTGAGGCTAACATGCAGTAGTAGTAAGACATCACTGTTCAATAAAGCCTCTGAGTTTTGACATGTACTTAGAAATATCATAATGTCCTTTGATGTAGCATTCTATTAACACAGAGCTCCTCAACGCTGATCTCTACAGGGATTATTCAGGTCTCATTTGTGAGTCCCAGCTGTGACTCATGCAAAGCAATATCCTAAAGGAACAAGGCAGACACAGGAATTGACACCTGACAATGTAAAGAAGGAAGAGAGTCTCTTGCTATTTACATGTGGAGCACCCAGCACACAGAGGCTGTGATCCAGACTGAAACTGCAACTTGTAAGATATATAATTATGATGACTGTTGTAGTCAGGTCCTAAATAAATTCAATCCTGAGAATCCATATTTAACATCCAGTAAAGTTAAAAATCAGAACCTTGGAAAAAAGAATCCACATTGCAGGACCAAAAGTTTGGGTGAGCAAGAATAATAAAATAATTAGCAGATGAGGCCTTTAAAAGAACTTTAAGACTGATGGAACAGAACATAGCTTTGGACTCATATTTTTCTCAGAAAAATTTGCACAGTTTCTGCAATAAAAACATATTGGTTACTAATTCTTGTTGTCTGAAACATTCTGCAACACTTCATCCAAGAATACACTATGATCTACAGTCCCACACTTTTGCCCTTAGGCTAGGTACTTTCTCAAGTTTAGAACTGTCAAAATCTAGTGAAAGATGAATAGGAGACATAATCAGTGTCAACTAAGTCACAGAAAACATGCATGACAGGTTATCTTCACCAGACTGGCGGCAGACTCAAACCTTTGAAGTCAATATTTTGGAGGTATATCTCAGTCCTAAAGGAAAACCTATCTATGTTCTACCTATCTATAGAGCAATGGAGAAAGAGGCTAAAGCAGAAATGCCCAAATCCCAGCTGAAAAGCTGAATATGACTCTTGAAATTTAAGTTACGGGTTCCCAAAGACACATTAATGCATAGAGATTGAAGCTTGTATATAAAACGATTAATCATTGTACAACCCCCCACTGGCTCCTAAGAGAAACTGTTAAATGTTACATTGCTTGAGACACTGTTTCAGGCTACCAAAGAGAAGTGTGAATTACTCCCAAAGCCTAAGACTGCCACTTCAAAGAAGAGATTTTTAAATTTCTGCACTCTGCTACAGAACAGTTGGATCACTTATTGTAAGGGCGTATGCAAAGAGCTTATCAGGAAAGGGCAGAAGAGCAATAATTTACAAAGAAATCCTACTGCCTTTCTTCCATCTACAGAGCAAATGGAGTAGTACCTTTACCACCTAAAATATTAAATTACTATGTAAGGGTCTGATCTTTCCAGCAACTCTTAAGATAACTGGAATAAGAACCTTTGCAGAACAAGGACTTTGGGTATTGCAGGTGCTGTTTAAAACATACTGTAGGTCCTTCTACACAGCAAATCAGACCTGGTTAAATTACAAGACAGTCCTGAATCTGAGTTTCTTCCAAGCATGGTGTCCGAGAAAAAACAAATCTGTGCTACTGGTCTCCCTTTATCACTGGTTTTTCTGGGAAGAAAAGTCCTCCCAGGCACAGAAAGAATCACAGACTCTAGGACCCTCCCTCTGCATGTGGCTGCAATTTGGAAAAGGCTGTGCTGGAATGCCTCATCAGTTATGAGGCCTCACCAGCTATGATGCAGCAACCTGGAGACAGAAGTTCTTGCCTTTCCTGCAGCGATGTGAAAAATTCTTTAATTTGCACAAAAAGCATCCTGGTATAATCAGTTTTATAAATGGTGGTTTCTATCCAGCAACTGGTTGTTAGAATATTTCTAGAAGGAGACCCAGTGGTTCTCAAGCTGCCCTCCTAACTGGGGTTGGGTGCAATGCAGGTTCCTTTGGAGACTTAGCATTTCCCTTCATAGGAGTTTTATTGTACTTCTGTTTACGTAATACTTCAACAAACATTCTAGATTGCCCCCAAGAAATCATCACGAACCTACCCAGGACTTCTGGGAGAGAAACAAGGAAGAGATTAAAGCATTAGTTTAGTAAAATATCCTTTGGAGGAATATTTGGGGCTCATGACATAAGACAATCTTTCAATCTTTTGTAATGCGGGCAGGAGAAATAAAGACACTCAGGAAAAATTGAAAATCACCACAGAATTTAGGCCAAACTTTGACAAAGCAGTAAAAGAGTATCAATATCTCTCCAATTGACTTGCCTTTCCATCCATTTCCATTGAATGATAGAACAATACAATCACTTAGTTTGAAAAAGACCTTCACATCCTACCATCAAAGTAACATTACCAACTCCACCCCACTAAACCTTGTCCCTATGTGCCACATCTACACAGCTTTTAAATGCAGCCAGGGATGGTGACAACTTCCTGAGCAGTCTGTTCCAATGCCTGTCAACCCTTTCTGCGAAGAAATTTTCTGCTGCCATTCTCCTGACATGCTCCAGCACCTCAATGTCCTTCCTGCAGTGAGGGGCCAGAAATGAACATGGGACTTGAGGTGTGGCCTCACCAGTGCAGAGAACAGAGGGACAATCCCTGCCCTGCTCCTGCTGGCCATGCTATTGCTGATACAGGCCAGGATGCTATTAGCCTTCTTGGCCTCCTGGGCACCCACTGGTTTGTGTTCAGCTGCTGTTGACCAGCACCCACAGATCCTTTCCCACTGGGCAGTTTTCCAACCATTCTGCCCCAAACCTGTAGTGCTGCATAGGGTTGTTGTGATCCAAGTGCAGGACCTGGCACTTTGCCTTGTTGAAACTCATAGAACTGGCCTTGGCCCATTGATTCAGCCTGTCCAGATCCTTCCTGTCCAGAGTTTTCCTCCCCTCCAACAGATCAACACTCCCACTCAACTCGGTGTTGACCAAGCGTGCACCCGATGCCCTCGTTGAGATCATTGACAAAGATATTAAATTAAACTGGCCCCAATGCCGAGCCCTGGCACCACCAGTGGCACCACCAGTGACTGGCTGACAAATGTATTTAGCAGCATTCATCACCACTCTCTGGGCCCAGCCACCCAGCCAGTTTTTTATCTAAGTCATGGGAAGCCAGTTTCTGGGAGAATGCTGTGGGAAGCCATGTCAAAGGCTTTACTGAAGTTTAGACAGACATAATCCACAGCCTTTCCCTCATCCACTGAGGAGAGCCACCTTTGTCACAGAAGGAGATCAGGTGGGTCAAGCAGGACCTGCCTTTCACACATGCTAACAGGGCTCGATCCCCTGATTGTCCTGCACATGCTGCAGGACAGCACTCACAGTGACCTGTTCCATGGCCTTCCCTGGCCCCACAGTCAGGCCAACAGGCCTGTAATTCCCCAGATGCTCCTTCTGGCCCTTCCTGTAAATGGACATCACATTTATTCATCTCCAGTCCACTGGGACCTCCCTGGTTAGCAAGATCTGCTGACAGATTCAGCCAGGCACTGCCCCTGGCTGGCTCAGGAAATTATTTTCCACACACTCCAGGAACTTCCTGGACTGTTTCTTCTTCCCCATGTTGTATTTCCAGCAGACCTCTGCTAAGTAAGTTCAACTTACCTCTCTGGTAAGTTGAAGCCCACCACAAGAACAAGGGCTAGCAACTGTGAGACTTCCTAGCTGCTTATAGAATATTTCTTCTGCCTCCTCATCCCAGCTGAATGGCCTACAACAGACTCTCACCATGGTATTTGCTTTGTTGGCTTTCCCTCTGATTCTTACCCTTAAACACTCAACTCTGATGTCACCATCACCAAGGTCACCTTTGCTAATGGAGCAGCAGCCTATCACATGTGCTGGAGAACAAGTCTGTGCTTGGACACCTCCTCTCTCCTCTGCAGCATTTAGGATCCAAAGTCCTCTCCCACCCCAGCCCAACACCTGGAGCTATGGCATTGTCTCATCTACTCTTTGTGCACAACTGCCTGGGAGATGAGCAGGTGTAGACACTGACCAATTTATTGCCAGGATTAAAAAACTGTGGAGAAGCAGATAGCTGGAATTAAAAAGACACATGGGATAACTGACAAAATAATCCATTTGGGAATTGGGCTATGTATGTTATGAGGGCAGCAGTACAGGAATTCTGTCTCCATGTGTAAGTTAGAGCTTTTCACAGCTCTAATCAGACAAACATTTTTGCCTAGCTCTATGGAGACTGATTTACACACACGTTTTACTTCCATTAATTATTCTTCTCTGTATTTTTGCCTGTATTTTCTTTCAATCTTACATCTTCCTCTGTTTCATGTTCCTTTTTTTACAAGCAGTCTTTATGGTTGGTTTTATTCCCCCAGTAAAAAAGCAAGGGATCTACATTAAAATTGTGACAGAAATTATAAGCAAGGAGACAATCCCCCTCATTGTCTCAATTCAGATTTTGCTCTCTGTGACCCTGCAGTCCTCTATGCCCAAGTTCTGTTTATCCACATTTCTTTTCCTGTGGCATGCTATTACACCATATTCAGCCAAATATCACTATTAATGGGACAGCTGCACACAGTGGGACAGTACAATAGCACAACATTACTTCCTATGCATATATTTATGTTACTTATGGTTGTCAGGGTAAATGTCCACATGAAACTCAAGGTTCAGTGGAAGGAAAGGCTTAGTGAAGAGGTCTGAATAATACCTGAAGAGGAGGGAAAATTGTACATTCCTTAATGAAAAAAGCTTGAGAATAATTAAATTAAGCAAAAAGGTGACTGCTTCTGGTTTGCTAAGAAAATTTCACTGTATCCACAGAAGGGAATAGAAACTAATGCATGAAGAAGTAAGCACTAGAACCCAGTCCTTGACACAGAGCTGAAGATAGTAGGTCCTGCCCTGGAGCTGGGTACTGAGAAAAGCAGGCCTTGTGGATTTCAGCTGGGGATAAGTACAGTAAATGTGCTCTTTCCTGGCTCCCTCCTAATGGAGTGGTATATTATGGCTTCTCTAAATAAATACTCCCATTTGCTTAGGCTCACTTTGCTTGAGATGATTTTGAGAGAGCTGATGAAACACATCAAGGCTACACTTTTACAGGGTTGTAAACCTTTAAACCAGGATGCTGGAATGTCTCTGCACTTACCAGCACTGCAATACATATGCTGAGGGCAAGAGGAGAACAACAGAGTATGTCTCTGACTCTGAACAGCTGGCAACACTGGAACCTGAGAGAATTAAATGGTTTTAGTGGTGTGCTAGCCACAAAGTGCTCTGCTTTGTGACAGGGTATTGGGGAACTTTTTTGTAATCATCTCCTTATAGAGTTACTCTGAAAGTGTCCTTTCTCAGACTGACTATGAAGTACATTTTCAAGGAGATGTTGGAAATGGGAATAGGTGCAGAAAACTGTTTTAGGTGTTTAGAATCCAGACCCCTTTATCAACTCATTAAGAGGACCAAACAGCAACTTATTTCTATTCACATGTGTAACTCTGCTCTCTTCATTCTCCTCCTTGGGTCAAGAATGATCCCAACTTCATTCATTCTCAGAGGTCACATGGAACAGTTAAATTGAAAGTGATAGTTAAATTTTAGTAATTAAAAAAATAATAAAACCCAAGTTCTTCCAAGAGGTATTGAATAGTACATAACTACAGCATGCTCATAATTCTTTATCATCTACTGTATTGTTAGGCTCTCACCTGCCCCAAATAATCAGACCAATAAACCAAACTACATAGATAATCAGTGTTGTCAATTATTCCATACAGAACATCATTGAGAAAAGAGCTCACAAAGAGAACAATTATATTCAAACACCAAAAACTGAAAGGCTGAAAACTTTTACCAAAACCTCAGCTAGCCCTTTCACCCACACTGTATTGCTTGCCTCATAATTCTCCCCCCGCCCCTCAAATAAGGACAGTAAAAAAATCATTAAAATACCTTTGAACTTGTGAAAGACGGCCCACAGCTCAGCAATGTCAGTGGCAAATGTAATGTCTGTGTCGAGGACAATGACTCGCTCAAGATTGGAAGGTAGAGTCTTAGTCAGAACCAACTTCATCAGCCCGTAAATCCCAGAGTAGTGTTTGTTGGGGATCCAAGACACTTCAGACTTGACAGGAAATGGGAAGTCGGAAAGAGGAAGAAAAAATAATCTTTATTAGAAAGAGGAAATTTTCCTGAAATTAGTTTCTTGTCATAGTGGAAGATCTCTGAAGTAGAAAGTGATTTAAAAGCCTGTATTTAAAATTCACTTCAGAAGCTCTGAAATACACTTAAGTTTCTGAAAGCTTGGGAAAAAAAAAAGTTCTTTGAGGCAACCTCTTCACACAACATAACTAAAATTAGTGGAGCCTTTCTGATCTGGTAGAATTCATTGTGAGACATCCATGTGTCCTTATAAAACTAAAATACATTTTTAGTCTAAAACTTCAGGTGTATTGTACATTACTTTCATTTTCAACCAAAATAAAAGTTGTCATTCTCAAAATTTTCTCTGATGCAGAAGTAACAAGCATAATATTTTCCTTATTCTTTTTATAGATTTGGTGATCAGAATTTCAAAAGGCCAATCATTTGAAATAATGGGCCAGAAAATGGCAAAAAAAAAATTTGTTACTTACAAACACAAATTTTCCTTAAGCCTTACATCTTTAACTTAAAACTACTGAGGTCCCACAGACATGCTCAAAACTAGAGAAAGTGACAGAAAATTGTCAGCCACATTTTTTGGTTTTATGTATTGAATGTGGCAAACTCAACCATTTTTATTTCTTCAGTAAGAGCTAAAAAACCATTTGTACAGCTTCTAAAATAAAAGTTGGGAGACTAAATTCCGTCATGCATTGTACTCTTGACCCCAGGATATTCCATGAGCTGTCTTTAGTTGTCCTTCTGTGAGACTCAAGTCCTCAAATATCAAAAGTCTCTGCTTAAAGTGGGATATTAGATGTCTTGAGAAGTTCCTATTCCCCTGTTTGAAACTCCTCATTTGTTTTAAGGGGCATGCACTACAATTTCCAGATTTTAAGTTTTCCCTTGAGTCGTGCTCTCAATAACTTAAATTAGTATTTTGTCTACAAAATCTTGAGTGAGACAGATTTCAGGATTTGTCCTGGCATGTTACGCTTTGGAGAAAGTAAGCAGAAACTCAGTGTATTCATAAAACTGAGGAGATTTATTCTGTTGCTTAACTATCTTATATCTATTCACTGCCACTGTAAATTTATTACATGAAACAACACTTGCACAAAAAAATAATTTCCCTCAAAATCCTTAGAGAAAACCTTCTGTAAGAGAGTGAGTTCCTGCACTTGGAAGATGGAAGCATGGTTGAAGAAAGGGTAATAATAGATGCTTTGAGCACATTTCTTTTTGATTATAAAGTAACAAGGCCTCTGATGATGTAAGCTGACCTCCTCTATTCCCTTTTAAATGGCACACAACTTTCCTCTGTTTTCTTAGGATGCCTGTACCAGGGCAGAGCACTCTCCCACTACAAAGTTTATTAAAAAGACAGAGGGAAGTAGAACACATCTTTAAGGAGAAAGACAAGAATTTCATGGGAAAGGCAGGAAAAGCAGATTCTCATAGAATAAAAACAGAAAGTGCAAACTGAAGCATGAAGTTTTGGTTGGTTTATTGAAAATTCAATGCTCCCCAGAAATATCTTCTATGTGTAACAGAGATAATTTCAAATTCACACCCTCACAACTCTACTTATTTGTGGTCCCTGCTTTCCCACATCATGGCTTTTGGAATGGACCATCACATCATGGTGTATTTAATTTATACAAAGCAATATCTACTTTGCTTCTGCAAACCATACTGTTCTGAATCTGCCACTTGATATCCTTGTGCTAGACCAGTCATACCTGACGTGTTAAAAGTATTGGACATTTTACAGACTTGAGCTTGCTTTTACCCATTGCTATGTTACTTATTTTGGATGGCATGTCCTTCATTTTATTAGCTGAAATATTTCTCCAGAAAAACACCCCATATACTTATGCAAATAAGCTTAATAAGGTTGGGTTCATATGTTGCATGAATAGCCTGACACAAGCAGGGAAGGTAAAGGGTGGCTGGAAAAGTAAATCACCTTGAAAGTGCAGTTATTTTCTTTGCTCTCAGGATTCCCAATTTCTAACACCACTGCCATGTATCATTTCAGGGAGGAAACCCATGTCTGGCAGTTCCTTCTGATCTGACACACAGATCAGAAAAAAAAGCCTGCAATCCTGCAGCCTGATGTCTGAAGGCACCACTTTTAGAAATGAAAGGGACAGCCCCTGTTTCAAATGGTCCATCACAGCTGGCTAGCATATGTTGGATTTGAGGATATGTTGAAGCCTGGACTCTCAATCAGCTCAATTTATCCACAGTTTCCTCTCCTGTGATGCAGAGTTGACTAAGACACAAACAGAGATCCCAATTAGCCCCCAGCATAATTTCTTCATGGCTTTGCTATTCAAAAATAATGTAACAGTTCCAAATTCATGGTAAGGAAAACTCTTCACGCTGCACAAGAGCTGTGAAGGCTCACTCTCTGGCTCACTACGCAGTCTTACGTGAGGAGATACACAGGCACAGCATTGGAGTAAGTGCTTAGTCCTTGTCCTAGTTTTGGCCATGACCTGAAAGTTATTCTGTATCATGTCAAAACATTGCAGGGAGCAGGGGGAAGAGACTATCTGCCATTTGAGAAGAAGAGTGTGGCTTCTGGTCGAAAAACCATTTTTCTAAATATAGTCTAAATACTTTCTGTAAGTTTTAACACAGTTTTGTTTGCCTAGCACAGTTAAAATGGACCATATATATAGTATGTTTGTGAAGCATCTGCTAACAAGCTAGATTAGAGTTGTCTTGAGAAAACAAATATTCCTAGAAGATACATCAGCAACATTAAAAATATAGTTAGTAAAAGAGAGTGAAACAAAACAGTGTGACATACTTTGCTATTTGTATAATTCCCAGTTCAGTAGAAATAGCACACCTTGGATCTCTAGCTCTCAAGATCTGTGGTTTTGTTCATGAGAGAAGAGTAAAGAAAAGCATTTAGCTGGTGCTGACACTGATTCTTTTAAGTTAAGTCAAATAGCATCTACTCACTAAAGGTCTTTCATCAGAACCATCTTTATTTTTTTAGTAATTGAAGACTGAAAACAAGCTAAAATATCTAAATTATTTGAATATAAGAATCCCAAGCCCATGACTCTGCATGCAGCACGTAACTGATCACCTGGTAAACACCAGAGAGGTGGGAGCAAATGGTCTCTATATTCAGGTATACCTCACCAGCAAGTTGTCTTCCCTAACTGTGCTGAATCTCTGGGAAAAGCTGACCAAATCACAGTTGCTGTGCACAGCCTGATTCAGGTTTCTCAGAGTTGCTACCACTGTATAAATGCTCATTTAGTTAGCAAAAGTGTCATTTTTTAACAGAGAAGTCTGATACATAGAGCTTTAATCAAATTATCCTATTTCCTTGATGGAGAGAGGGGGAAATAGTGGCTCATTCTCTGCTTGTGAATGAATTGTATAGTGACTACATTCCCAAGTATTTAGGTATTTTTATTTTTTAAAACACTTGAGTCTGGTTGCCCGCACATGATAATCACAAAGCACGACTCTTGTACCAAGTCATCACAAATATATCCAGCCAGACTTTGACTCTTACACTGTACTTCTTTAGGGAACTGCATGATTTTCTTAATATGCTCTTTTTCCCCACAAACAGATGATGGGGAAGCTTGCCCAGGCTTCCCAGGTGAATACTGACTGCTCCACAGATGTAAGTGAAATATCTGTACAAGGGCAGGTCACCTGAGCCTCTTTGAAAGGGATGGAGGCTTGGACTTGTAGACTTAGCATAAAACAAGTCTGGAAAATAGTATGAATGAACAGAATGATAGTGACCAACACAGAAGGACAAAAAACTTTGTGTCTGTATTGTGTCAGATCAATCACCCACTGAGCTCAGTAGCTGGCATCATACAGTAGATGGTGGCAGGTGCCTACTGAAGAATACAAAACCAGGGCACACAATACTCCACACCAATACTGCTCCCCATATATATTCTCATCCTGCAGCGAGCTGCACCAGATTTTGGAGCTACTGGTGGTACTATTGTTGATTAATAACTTTTGGTCAATTTTTCATCTGTGAATTAGATCAAATTAGGATACAGCTTCATATTTGGTAAAAGCCCAACTCATTATCTTCCATTATTACTACATTTCTATTTAAACCTCATGCTCTTAACTTATCAGTCTTGCATACCAAGATACTTTGTATGCAAATATGACTTTGCTGCACTCACCCTTCTCTTTTCCACATTACTAAAATCAGAATAAACAGAATAGTGAGATGAAGCACAGGAAAAGAGATGATCTATTTGCTGTCTTACCTTAGTGCTTGTTTACCTGTACACAAAGCGAAGCATCAAAACAGTAGCAAGCACAAAAGCAGAGGAAAGCTAAAGTAAGGCTCTATGGGACTGTAGGACTATATATGTTTCTCTTACTGTTTACCATCTTCTCTGAAGCACTAGAGGTTGACAGAAAGCCTAATAGCCTGATTTGTTACAGGCTTCTTGGAATGGAAAGTGATATATAATAGCACCATCAAAAAAAGCTCTCAAAAGTTTTAGCTGGCAACTGCATAAACTTAAAACTGCATTTCCTTTCTATAAATAGAAGTTTCCCTTCTAAAAGCATTTCTCCCATTAAAAACTTTTGATTACCTCCCTACCGGAAGAAAATTCATCCTGACTTTTCCTGATGAAGGGGTTGTACTCCATACAGCATTACAAAATCACAGAATGAGCTTGGAAGGGACCTCTGGGAGCCATCTGGTCCAACCTCCCCCTGACAAGCATGGCCACAGGACCATGTCCAGATGGCTTTTGACTGTGTCCAAGGATGGGGACTCCACAATCTCACTGGGCACCCTGAGCCAGTGCTTGGTTACCCTCACAGTATAAGAATGTTTCCTGATGTTCAGAGGGCTCCTCCTGTGTTTCAGTTTGTCCCCACTGCCCCTTGTTCTGTCACTGGGCACCTCTGACAAGAGCCTGGCTCTTTTTCACACGCTCCCTCCAAGTATTTATGTACAAAGATACGATCCCCCTCCAAGCCTTCTCTTCTCTGGCTGAACAGTCCCAGCTCTCTCACCTTTCCTTGCATGTGAGGTGGTTCAAGCCCTTCATCACCTCAGTGGCCCTCGGCTGGATTCTCCATTATTTTCACGTCTCTCTGGTACTGAGGTGCCCAGAACTCAGGCTGGACCCAGCCCTCCAGGTGTGGCCTCAGTGGCGCTGAGACGAGGGGAGGGGTCACATCCCTTGACCTGCTGTCAATGTTGTGTCCAATGCAGTCATTGTTGCAAGGGCAAATTCCTGGCTCTTGTTTGCCCTGTGGCCACCAGATCCTTCTCTGCCAAGCTGCCTTGCAGCAGGGCAACCCTCAGCATGTCATGGTACACGGGTTAGTTCCCATATGCAAAATTTTGCGCTTTTTGTTGAACTTCATGAGGTTCCTGTCAGACCACCTTCTCTGTTAAATAGTACTTTTTTCCATTTACTTAATGAAATTCCTCACTGTTCCACAGAATATATAGCACCACAGAACCCTCTGAGCAACAAAAAGTGCTCCTTGTTCAGTGTGGTAAGATGGAATTTTGGCTGAGAAAGTGTTTTCCCTGGCAGCATGTCCTTAAACACTTTACCCTGGAAAATGCATCCTCCAATACCATATTGATTTTGTCACTACATTCACTGCATCTTCCTAGGTAGGCTTGGGGAAAAAAAAAATCAATTGAAATAATCCAGAGCTATGACATAGTATCCCTTCTCCACTCCAAATCAAAGACACCCTTGCTGCTTGGCTGACTCCACAAAAGCACCACGAAGGTCAGTGCCTTGCAGGAGCCTGTAGGTCAGGCTGGCTGGGGTGATGCACCAGGCTGAGAATCAGCAGCCCTGAGGCACAAGGTGCCACGTGCATGCCTCCTCCCCCACCTCAGAGGTGGCCTCATAAAAGGGATCAAACAGAACCCAGTTCCATCAGCACCCAGACTCAACGTCTGCAGATTCCCTGTGCTGGGGAAACAGCAGCAAATACAAGAACTAAGAAAACAGAAAAGGCAAAGGGAAGTAGAAAATACAGTCTGTAAATTTTGCCTCCCCAGAGCCTTCGTGCCAGGTTTTACCATTAAAAATACCTAGCATCTAGAATAGATTGATTAAAATAAAGAGAAATGTGAATCAGGTGTTGTAATAAATGACTCAATGGAAACATGGATATCCAGAAGTAATTGGCATCTACTTGCTCTTAAGCAACTTCAACATAGGCACGATCTTCCTGAAAAATTGCATCAGTCAGATGCAATAAACTAACTTTGAAATCTTAAAAGAAGGCAAACAGAGCAAAACTTCCAGGCCACAGCAAAATCACAGAGTGTTTTAAATCTGCACAAGTAGTAGGTGAATTATATCTGACACTGATCTGAAAACCAGTGCAATCTACATGGTGAAAGAAGTTCCAGCAGGAGGGATCTCTGTGAAGCAAAACCAGACAAAGTCTTTTGTAGCTGCTGGCTTCAGGCAGCCCTTACAAATGTCCCAGGCATGGGGAACAACCCTGAAATTCTGATGTGTGAATCAGGTAACAATAAAAATTGTTATTTCCTCAGATTGGATAAATAACTTTCTAGACACAGCTGACAATTTGTTTTCACAGCTTTTTCATTACTTGCTTAGTGCTTTGCTGCTACTATGAACACTACATATTTTTTAATATGTAGTAATATGTATTTATTTTTAAATCATGTGGCCTTCATTTAAGACAAAGCTAACAAAACTGAGGCTTTTATGTCACTTCTAAACTGAAGGAAAATACTGCCACCACTTTAATGATGACCATAGTCTGTGATTTGCAACATAAAGCATAAAAAGAGGGGGTAAACAAACAATATTGATTTGCTGGCACAGGACAGGAAGTTTTCTTGATGCACGGTTTTTTTTGTCATCACTGCTTTTCACACAGGGAGAACTTCATCCTGCTCTGAATATATGCCATACCTCTTCCCACATTCCTGAAACTTGAGTCACAATTCCAGCAGCACTAGCAGGGCTCAGGATTAGTTCCAGGATAATCCTTCCCATTTTACATTGACTATACCTCACAACATCTAACTTCTTTGCCTTGACATGTGACTGATCCCCTTTCTCACTCTCTTGCTTCCATGGGAGCAGTATCAAAACAACTGAATCATTGAGGAAGGAGACAAGTAGGTTAGCATTTAAGTATGGGTACACATTCATGCCTGTCTTTAGCACATTTTTTTTTACAGATAACCATAATAACAATAATAAAAGAAAGATTCTAGATTGAGAAATTCCAAGTCATCACAGATCCTGAGAGGAAGAATATTACTGTCACCACCAATAGTTTTCTCAGAAGGAATGCCAAAAGGAATCTCCTTGCATCTCACCTTCAGAAAATCACTGCCTTTGCTCTATCCTTGTCAGGCATCCAGCAAACATTAACAGAAGAGCCTTATTTGAACAAAACCAGACTCTTCTATTAATATTTGCTGGATAACTTGTAACTTTTACATTTAATTGTAGTTTTTCCCTGGGTGATTCACATGTTTTAATTATACTGATATCCCACCCCCCCCTTCCCCATAACAAGTCCTTACTATTTATATGAATGGTTGTCAAGGAAACCAAAAATCCAGCAAAGTTGGGTAACTTTTCTAGATTCAGAATTTCTGGTTTCTGAATATTTTAAGAAATAATAATAACTTGCTCTAAGAAACAATTGTAAGGAGAAAGGAATTTTAACATCTTTGCTAAAATAATTTTTCTATTTCTGCTTGCCTTTGTGGCTGTTCTTGCTCATCACAGAAGCACTGGTGACTTTAATAGGATTCTGCCTCATTTTTCACTTTAAGAAACAGATGGTATCTTCCACACATGTGTGCAACAAGTCTGGATACAAATAACAGTGAGCAAAAAGGTCGAGATAGAAATGGATGATTATTTGAACCTCTGGGTCCTGGATAATGTAGAGCAAATGCAGAAACCGTGGAGCAAGCCACAACTGGAAAGGAAGATTAGATATTAAAAAGGCAGAATAAACAAAACCTCCACAATCAGTATCAGCATACAGCAAAGGAAAATAACTGCAAATTAATTCTCATCTCTGTGGCAAAGTCCATAACACAGTCTGACTGATGTTGAGGACATTTTTTTCTGTTTTCTTTTTTTAATTTTCTTTCCAAATCTCTCACTAATACACTCATGCACACAAAGGGCAGACAAGTGGGAAAAACCTGATTTAAGGATGCTTCTCCAAAACAACTTCTTAACAACAAAATTAAATGAGGGTGCCAAGAGCTTATCATGCTTTATATGGATGCAACTGCAGACATAAACTAAAACTGATGTGGTTTTTATTTTGGTCTCTGCCATTTAGGTAACAAAAAATTCAGCCATACAGCTTCTTCAGAAAAGAAAGGACCAAAAGGTAATTCACCTACTGGGATCTTTAAGGACTACCTCCCTCCCCTTAGGTATTTAGCTGACTTTTCTCCCACCTTATTTAGCTCCATAAAACTCAAATAGCCAGTTTCTATTTCAGTCCTTTTCTTTACTCTCATTTGAGACTTTCTGAATTTCTTCACTGTTTCTTGCTATCTCCAAAATGCTGAATGCCCTCTTTGTTTTCCTTTCTTCATTTGTTCAAAATGAGACTGCAGAATGGAAAAGTCTGGCCAGTCTCAGTTAGTGCTGTTTCTTGTTCTTTTGGGGCCTCTGGCCTCAACCCCAGCTGTTTTTAGTGCAGCAGTCAAGGGTGGAGGACCTAAAAGAGTCTGAGCATCCCAAGAGAGGTCAGTGAGAACCAGCCAAACACCAGCCTCCCAGCCCCACCTCTCCAGAAGAGGCAAAAGAACAAATCTTCCATAGAAGATAAGATAAAGCCTTTTTTTTTTCTTTCTTCCTGTCAGTGAATGAGTGAAAAGAGACAAACAAGCTGAAGTAGATAAAATGGCAAGAAGCCAGAGCTTTCTGCTAAAAGCTGACTGACAGGTAGATCTGGCTACAACTTGCCCAGTGGTGAAAACTGAGGCTGCCCTTCTCACTTCATCTGTATGGAAAGATAAGAAAGATCAATTGTCTGCTTTAATTGCCAGTGAACTCAATCAACAAGCTCTTTGTGCTAATTCATCAGGGAAGATACAAATCCATGAAAATATTATCACTGTCTGATGTACTGAAGCTTTTTCACTTCAGTAACTATCCAAGTACATACACATTAGCTGCAGCCATTTCATGTTCTAGCACATTTCCATGCAGCTCTTGGGGTCAAAGCCCAGAGGCACATAACCTGAATTTTGCATGATGTCAGGATAACAAACAGGTGTCATCAAAATGCACTATCCAGGATAAAATGCAACAGCATATCCTGCATAAACACGTTTTGTTGGATAGACAATAGCTGCAACTCAGTGACAAAAATTTATCTGAAATGGGATTCTTTCCTTACTGAAAAATCCTTTTGTAAGAATGATGAAAGAAGGTTACAGAACAGTTACAGTGACTATTGCTAACCAAGTAATACCTGAGAGAGGAGATTGCAGGTGTAAAATACCAGCTATCATGTGCAAAAACATTCCCAACCAGACACTGGGAATGTTGAGGGAATGACTTCCAACCCTTTAAAGCCTGAAAGACTCCAATCCAGTTTGTATCCATACAAAACAGTATTCAACAGCCAGAGCTGCAAAATAAACAATCACAGAATCATAGACTACCTAAAGTTAGAGGGGAGCCCTAAGAATCATTGAGTGCAACTCCCTTTTCCTCACAGGACTACCTAAAACTCAACCTTATAACCAACAGGTTTGTCCATGGTCAGTCAGGCTTGGAGTCATGACCAGAGCTCACGAGCTGGGTGACATGACCCCAGGGAGCCTGTTCCAGTGACTGACCACCCTCTCAGCAAAGAACTCTCCTGATGTCCCAGGATGGTTTGTGGAAAGGAAGTGGGAATGCAGCTTCCACCAGACCTCTGATATCTTAACACAAAGTCAAAACATAGCAAATACATTTGAGAAAAAGGATCCATTCTTCTATTCAGAAGAAAACCCCTACTTACTATCTGGCATCTCACCAGTAAAATCACCTTTCTCCAAACCTAAACTTACACTGTTTCTGCCTAAAGAGTAAGGATAGTACAACTTCAACAGCTGAAAAAGCTTCACCAAAAAAAACGCCATTAATTGGTGGAACAGACATCCAACTGGTGGAATAAATGCTATATCCCATAAAGAACTCTTAAGTCTCTTATTTTCACCAAAAGCAAAGAATTTGCAGGAAAACAAATCATCCTCAACCCTGCAGAGTTGGAGGCCAGGTGAGTGGAACTTCTTGTATCGCAATCATTGCTTCATGGGAATAAAAATTACATGAAGCAGTGCTCTTTTCTTTAGTGCTAAGTATTACAATATATCAAAACTCCTGGGGACTAAAATGCTCCAGGAATACATCTAGAATAAAAAGAATAATAAAGGATAAAAGGTATTACAATTATGAACAAGCAAAACTAACAATAACCTAGTGCAAGAAGCAGTGAATGGGATAGGGTGGAAAAGTATTCTTTTTCTTTGTTATTAGAAAGGGCTACATTGTCTCTCAAACAATGCAGCACTAACTAGAGAAACAATCTGAAGAAAATAAAGACATTGGGAAAACTGGGCTCCTTCAAAAGCAAGAAACACTGAAGTTCATGACATCAGTCTAGTTAATTGCCCCGCTTCTGGTTAAATATCATCAAATACTTCAGATAACAGTGAGTTTGCAAGAGTAGTGTTTAAATGAAGCGTCCATGTAGCAGGCATGCAACTCTTGCAACTTTTTGAAACATCTGTCTGAGGGCTAAGACCACCAGTGGCAACCTAATTTCGTGTAATCTTGTTGCTTCACCCTGAAGACCATGCGATAAAACTGCAAACAGACAGGTGAACAAAGGTCCCAAATGTCTCATTAAAACAATACAGATGGAACTATTTTATAGGCTTTCATCTGTGTCAGCTAAAAACTGTGGAATCCATTCAGCTGTGAAAGGGGTAGAACCTGAAGTAATGGAAGAGTATATGGGAAAATTACCAGGGGATCAAAATACTACTCAGTTTTCATCTTTGTTTCTGAAAGGGTGAGACCTAGACTCCATCAACTTAAGCGCAAAAAATGAAACTTCCACAGGATTAAATAATTTGATCTGAAAAGAGGTAGCTCAACTAAGAAAAGTGACTCAAGTCAAATTACCATCAGTGGCATCTCATTAATAACCTCACTATGTATCTCAAAAAATGAAACTTTGTAGGACTTCAGAATGACCTGAAAAGTGGTAACTCCACTAACAGTAACAACATTTCTCAATTTAGAAGTCCACATGTTCTCATACTAAGTTGACTCAAAAAGAGGTGATGTCAATGGCATTTCATTAACAATGTTATAACACAACCTCCCCTTTAAAGCAAGTACTGAGACTAAAATCAGCCTGGACACCCTTACCTGGACTGAGATGGTTTCAGACCTATGAGAAGAGTGACTTCAGAGGGTGCTTGTGCTGTGCCAGGCACACAGCATGACTGTCATTTTCAGTGCTGTGAAAACTTGTCACACAAAAAGGTGAGCCCAGACAAGGTGAACATCATTTTTCTCCACAAGAATGACTATTGCAGCCCCAGAATACCCCCTTCAGAATACTTTGTGCCTACACTGCCCACTGAACTGCTCCATGGGAAGTAGCTCACATCTGATCTTCTGCCCAACACTTCTCTGAAACTCAGCTGTTTCTCAGAAATAAGCCACATACTTTTCAAATGAGGAAATCTCACCATTTCAGCTCCCCAGTTGTGAATCAAGAATATTCTTGGAGTCCTTGCAGCCTCCTATATTTTTCAGCTTATCAATCAGACATGGAAATACATATACTTCAGTTCTCTGTAAATCTAGAAGCAAGGCTCATTAAACATTTTGATAAAATGCTCACATCAATACTGATCCTCACTAGGAATGCCTTGAGCAGTCTCTGCTGTTCTTCTGTGAGTAATTGAATGCCCTTTGACAGGGAGGTGTCCATGTGAGCAAGTGAAAAGCCATTAAGAGCTAAGACCATCTCACTCTAGCCATTATATGTCTTCCCAGCTTTCTACCTGCAGGTGCCAAAGAAAGAAATTGTGCTGGAGCACAAGATGACCATTAACCTCCCCCAGCAAGTACAGGGGATATACAACCTATACCCCTCATGCAAATCAAAGTGTTCAAATAATTTCTGTATATCCAAGGTTAGGATAGCAAAATGCTCTCATTTCTCATAGGTGGATGATAATGTTCTGAGAAAGCAGCTGCTGCAATGGGGATGCATGGAACAAGCAACAGCTGCCCAAGTTAGTTTGAGATGTTGTGTCTTTTTTAGGCTTTTCCAGGGCACGCTTTTATTTTTTGTGAAATGGAATAATTTTTGGAAAATCTCATGTGCAGTTCTTCATCTTTTTCTCCTTCTCTGCTAAAATTGCCTTCCCCGGAGGTGCAGCACATGTTGCTGCAATGAGCAATGTTGAAGAAGCTGAATGCCAAACAAAAATCCTTGCTGTTGAAATGTCACAGTCAGCTACTATGATACAAATGTGGGTGATTTTAAGAGGAAGAGAGTTGGCTCCTTAGTTCTCATTCCACATATGTTACAAAGGGCAGCTACCCCGTCCTCCTGGTGGACATAGAACAGAACAACTGTAGTACTTTTCCCTAGAATCAAGAAAAAGGTGAAGCTACAGAGAGGCTCACAGCAATTAGAACTAAATTATAAAACTAACAAAAAACTCCAATGTTTTTTCAAAGCACCAACAACAGTAGGAAAGTACAAGGGGTTTACAAAGTCAGACGTGAGGCTTTCTTCTGGAATAGTAGTACAAGCACTGCACAGGAAGCAGACTAAGACCCTTGAAAGAGGTCCAAGAAATACTGCACCTTCTTGCATCACACTGGGCTTCATCTCAGTATGCCAAACTCTAACAGCTCTAAATCTCAAATTAACTGATTACATTTGTAAATCTGAAGAGAAACTACATAAAAATCTGCAAGAAACTATACATGTTTGGTATTCTACAGAATCAGAGGTGATGTTACTCATGAAAGCTACATGCCACTAAGCAGATGACAACTGCTAAGTCAGAAAGGCACTATGAGTCCCATTGTCATGATCAATTTCTGACCAGCCTCAGTGATCTCCATGGCACTTCTTTTTGACCACCTGTTTAGAATAGGTAGAAATGTAAGGCCCAGTCTAATTTGATGTAAAATTACTTTCTTCATATTCTAGGTCTGAATAATAATGGGAAATATATCTAAATAACAGTCACCGATGTTCCATGGCTCGCTTTTTTT